>JAQIXU010000381.1:0-37546 GCA_034701245.1 Strigamia transsilvanica | reverse complement strand
ATTCTGCAAGATACAGCTTGCTGGTACAGAATTCTGCAAGATACAGCTTGCTGGTACAGAATTCTGCAAGATACAGCCATAACACATTGGGACAAAAAAATCCCGGTCCGCTACATTAAATAGTTTGGGAAGTGCTGCCCTAGATGTCATGTATTACCTTTTTCTGCATTTCCATCATTATTTGCATTACTTCATTGTCAGGTGGTAGAACTTGTTTATTGGTTTTTGCACATTTCTGTAGTACTTGCAATGCTTCCTCGAATCTGTTTTTTGTAATCAGCCATCTTGGAGATTCAGGAACATACCTTGTAAGAAATATAATTATATTTTTTAAAATTAAAATAAACCGATAAATTCTTACCAGTATGAAAATAACATGACAACCGATGGCACAGACAGAGCTAGCTGTAATTGTTGTCTTTCGCGAAGTAAATAAGCAATCGCAGGCAAGGTTGCATAGCCCACTCCAAAAGGTATTTGGAAATAAACACCAATCATTGCCCTCCATTTTGTGTCCACTAATTCAGTTACTAAGATACACAAGAGAAAAACAATCGCTTAATTAATTAATTCCACAGTGCACAGTGCACTTGATCTTTAAACCATTTACTCAGAACAAATCCACAGCCAAATACTCCAGGTGCTGAAATGCCGGTCAAAAACCGTCCAAGAATAAAAGTGACGTATTCAGGGGCAAAAGATGCCAAAATTGATGAGATGCAGAAGATGACTTGAGAGATAAGTAAAGCTCGTCTTCTGCCAAATCTAATTAATATTTGAAGAAAAAAAATTAATTAATTAATTAAAATATTTATTTCTCATCATACCGGTCTGATACGAATCCAAAAATTAGGCATCCGATCAGAACACCTGCCATGTAACTGGCTTGTACTGTAGATCGCAACCATTTCCAAGAACATACCAAGTTCCACTGTACGGATAGAATTTCATTATCATAATATATAAACGAGTCGTGCACTACTGCACACTAGTGGCGTAACGACGAAGCAAAGATGGTGATTTCAGGTCGGTTTTGAATTTGTTTGTCGTTTTCAAGTCATAATTCGAATTTGTTCACATTTAGAATTTTCAAGTTTGCGCTTGGGGTTGTGTAGGAATAAATTGGAGTGTATGTTATTATTATGAAATGTTTATAAACATTTATTTTTAGGGGTCCGTGTCATGTAGTGTGCCCGGTATTCATAAACAGCATTTAACGTGGAATTTTCAAGCTCTGGAAATCTCAGCATGAAAGTTCACGGGAATAGTTGTCACATTAGACTATACTGTTTCCATATTTGTGTTTGAAAACAACAGTGGTAGTATATTGTATCTCTGTTCGCGAGAAAGCATTATCAGATAGTGGTAGTGATGTCATATTGCAAATGGCCACTTGGTTGAGCATTGACAAAATGCCGTGATTTTCGCGGGAAATCAGAGAAAATCAATTTTATTAATTTTTTTAAATTTAAAAATGATAGAAACAAGAATTCCAAATAATTTCATTTTTTGTTGTCAAATGTAGCACTTACCAACAAGTACCTGTACTTTATCTATTTATTTTTATTTTTTTGAATTTTAGTAATTTTCAAAGAATTTCGACACAAATTCTGCAATAAATCTTTTCTAAGGAAAAACATTCACATTTGGACTTGGCATGTAATCAAAAAGGCCATGCAATTTTATTTGTGTAGTAAAACTTCAACAAGTTTAGAAATTGGACCATTGACTTAACAATGTGAAGTGAGTATTTGAACTGCGGGTTATCTGAACATCGGTACGTTGTTATCGGGCAGTACAATGTCAACTTGTGATAAAAATTCCATTTTTCTTAGTCTTATTATAAATTATATTCGAAAAATATCACTATTCACGACAAAAAAATCGTATTTAACGATCAGCCTTGACCATGAATAAATACAAACAATACAATCACTAGATTTATAACTTTTTAATTCATTTTTTAAATTCATCCCAAAACCCCATCATTTCTCATCTCGCATATTCTGCCTACCTACCACGCATGTGTTGTGACGTCATGTAATATCACATCCCCTACACGAACAAGCGTAAACAACTCACCTCAGTGACGATGGTGGAAATGTACTGAGAATTGTCGAACTGCCACTCGGTGCAATAGTTAGTCGGTTCAGAACGATTGTAAAGTGAAAAATCGTCGACAGATGAATTAAAAGAAGTGTAATTGAATTGATAGTAGGTGCACTGGCTCAGTCTTTCCTTGCCGTGCCAATTCTCGAGCGGAATCCCGATGGATTTGACCTGCTCCAACGTTACATTCAAGTGGGATGAAAACGGGTGAGCCGTCGACGGCAGTCGACACCAGTGATCGGGAGTGTCGGCTAAAAATACTGATCCGAGATGCTGGAATGCCATGAAAAAGCCGTTGAGACCGATAAATAGGAACAGTCGGATTTGCCATGCGCCCAAAGCACCAGCTTTGGAAAGCAGGTATTCGAAATCGTTGCCTCCCATGACGAGTTGATCATTGGAGAAACGAGCAACAAATGCGATTGGAATTTTCCACTTTCTCTTTTTGCATCGTCTGGGCTGTTACGTCGAATTTTGGAACTAGCTGCGCCCTATGAACTAGCGCGGTCTTTCAAATCACAAACAAACGTTTTATATTAAATTTTTTTTTCTTTTTTAGTTTAATTTATCAGCTCGTATCTTGATTATCACTGTGTTAGTTCATCGATGTTTTTCTAGACCGGTTTAAATGTCGAAATGTGTATAGTTTTGTGTGATTTTTGTATTTTTTTTGTGTTTTTTTTTTTTTTTACGTTTTTTTTTAAATTTTTCTGGTTTGGGTTTTCTGGGATTTTGAATTTAGTCATTTGCAATTGTTTTTAGGTTTCGTTAAAGTTAAAATAAAATGTGAGTAATTGAAGATATATATCAATTTTTTAACTAATCTTTTCACGTGTGCTGATAGAGTGATTTCTGAATAAAATGATTTTTGTTTTTTGTTTTATCGTGTTTTATTTTGTTTTATTTTATTTTTTTTTAAAATAATAAGAAAATCATACCAGTATATTGATTTTAAGCCAATTTGGTTTTTGGATGGAATTGTATATGCTTTTGTAGTTCATGAGGCACAAGAAGGTATTTTTATATCCAAAAATTAAAAAAAAAAAACAAAAAAAAAAACATTCCACTCGAAATGGATTTTAAACCCCCGCCATGACAGTGCTGCCACCTCATGCCGATATTAAGTGCGAGCATATCTCAATTCGTAATTTCTTAATTAATCAATTAAACATGAAAACGATTATTAATGTCTCACCAAATAATTTTTATTAATCATAATAAAAATTAATCCAAGCTAAAAACTTGCGGTAGGCAGTGACATCATCGAAAAACTCAACCGAAACATATTTTTAGATGCGACATCATGGCCTTGAAAAGCGTGGTATCCGGTCGTTTGTTTACAAGGCTTTACTCAGCCAGTTTCCTGCACTTGAAACGCGATTTTGGTGGGTAAGATTTTGCTTTAATACTTGATGCATGTAAATGTTTTATATCAATTGATAAAAGTCCCAAAATTCATAAAATATTTAACATGGTTTGTACGCTGAGCACATTTATCGTGGTATTGCAACAGGCACAGCCAAACTTGGCAGTGATTCATTTCATACCGCCAAAAAACAAGTGGGGAAACACATTTCCCATGATAATAAAGAACCTTATTTGCAATATTAAATTACATAATTTATAAGCTCATTTAATCACATTTAATTCATTTCCTAACCTGATGGCAACTCGTGTGGACTCAAGTATACAATTTTCGCAAAGAAAATATTTTTTTTTATTATTATTTGATTTTTTCTTGTTGTTTTTAGCTTCAAAAGAAACAATGGTGGTTAATGGGCCACGTCCACTCGTGTTATGCGGACCGAGTGGCAGTGGAAAAAGCACGTTGTTGAAAAGATTGATGGATGAATTCGGATCCCATCTCGGATTTAGTATTTCTCGTAAGAATATACAATTTTTTATTTATTTGGTTTTGGATTTTTTCGAATTTTTTTTTGTATTTTTAGATACAACACGGAAACCGAGGCCTGGAGAACTGCATAAGAAAGATTATTATTTTGTTGATAGAAACGATATGGAGGCGGCGGTTGCTCGTGGTGAATTCTTAGAAACTGCCGAATTTTCTGGAAATCTGTATGGGACAAGGTATGCACTCGAAATCGATTTTTTTGTTGGTGTTTTCAATTGATTTTTTTGTTTAAAGTAAACAAGCTGTGGAAGATGTGATGCGGATGGGTAGGATTTGCATTCTTGACATTGATGTTCAAGGAGTGAAAAATATCAAGAAAACGGACATCAATCCACGTTATGTCTTTATTAAACCTCCATCAGAGCAAACACTTGTGAGTGATGTTATAATTTAACAGAATTTCATTTTTTAATTTGTTTTTAAAATTTTATTTTGTTTTGAATTTTCAAGGAGGATCGGTTGCGCGCTCGGATGACTGAAACTGAAGAAAGTTTGCAGCGACGGCTTAGTGCTGCAAAACAAGAGCTTGATTACGGTAATATCGAATTTTACGGGAAAAAATTGTATTTGAGATTTGGATTAATTATTTTTTTTTAATTAGGTGAAGCGCCGGGGAATTTTGACATTGTAATTGTGAATGATGCCGTGGAAAAAGCTTACGAACAGTTAAGGAATTTTATTTTAGAAGACATTCGCATAATGAAAGAGAAGAAAGAAACATAATTAATTTCTTTCTTTTTATTTTTTTATTGACAAAATGCATGCATAACTAACTAATTAATTAAAGAAAAACACGTTTAGTTTAAATATGTGAGAAACTTTCGTAGGTGATTTTGCTAATCCATTCCATTTCATTACTTAGTTAGTTATTTATAATTTTTTTTTACTTTTTTTTTATATATTCTATTTCATTTTTTGTGTTTTGCTAAACGGTTTAAACAATTTATTGTTTGCAAACTTCGCTTGAAATGTAAGAAATATATTGAAATTGTTTTCTATAGAAATAGAAAATTAATACCGGAAGTATTATATTTTGTCATACTATTAAAATGAGTATATTGGTAATCAGAAAAAATATGTGACACTTATGCTTCTTTCATTGCTTTACCACTGTTTAACGTAGAACGTGACATAATTTTGACGAAAACAAGGAAAGCAGTCAAGTAAAGTAATATTGAGCTTGCCTAGTGACTGTTTTCACTTCATATTTATTATGTGCACTAAAAAATCGATTTGGAAAGAATTAATTTTTGTTTCGGTTTTGGTTATTGTTTGTATAACAATCGTAATAAATAACTGTCATGAAAAATAAATTTCCCTGACTCGGGCTAATGGATGCTGATGACGAGTAACTAAAGTTATCTATCTCTCAAAACTGATTTGGTTAATCAGCAGTCTAGTACCACCCTTTTTAAACACCGGAACTGCGTGACATTTCGTCCGGCCATGTCGTCGTAATTGCAGCACCGAATGCAAGTAAATGCCCGTGTTGTTTCCATGTATAGATTCTTGTACATCCTGATCTTTAATAATGCGAATCAGGTAAATTTTTGGTTCGATTTGAATATCTTAAATGTTAGAAAAAATTCACCGTTTGTCTAAGTGGAAGTTTTAGTAACTGCCTGTAGATGGCAAATGTAAAAATGAAACGGAAGGCAAAACAACTGAAGATGGTTATAAAAATCACTCTCTTCCTGATTCAAGGACATATTTTATTACAATAATCGCAAGAACTTGCATGTGAATAATCTACGTTTCTTTATTCCTTCGCATTGATTTTTTTCCACGTGCATACGATAAGCTTGGAAGATAAAAGATGGTGGAATTTGTGTTACATACGTAGATTTACAAAAGCTTTTTGTTTGACCAATAGTAAACATAGAGAAAAATCAGATTTTATTTTTCTTTATTTATTTTTTTAATTCATAAAATGTAAATATTATTTTCTATCATCGTTGGTTTTATATTTTGATGAGCTCGTTAAGGCCATTGACTTCAATTTCCGTGACGTAATGTGCCAATTTTACTCATGGATTTTACTCGTCATTTTTGTTATTTCCACAAAACACGGGGTTCCTCCCAATAAATTAAATTATAAATCATTTTAAAAAGGTTGTTGTGTGTCTAATCCAATTAGAAATCCGCAAAAATGTAGAATTTCTGTAAAGAATGAAATCGGTATTTGAAATCCAAGCAACATGATTATCATTTTTGGTTTTTATTTTTAATATAAATAAATATAACCTCTCCATATGAATCGAGTTCCATTCTTAGGTTTTTGTTTAATTTGTTCTCCAGTTACAATAAATTACCTTACAGATCACGACATGTGATCTAAAAAGTGATCTTGGAAAAGCAAATTTCGTATTGTTAATTAATTTAAAGATTTGTGGTGAAACCGCACGACCTCACTTGGGTAGTGTGACCTATGTTGTTTTTTCTTAAATCAATTTAACGATTAAGTGTTATCACCCTATCGTCACTTGTGATATCGATTAATAGGCTATTTTTTATGGCTTTGTTTGCTTTGCTGCTTTGCTTACTGATTAGTTTTAAATTCTAAAATTAGAAAACTTTAAAAAGAAGAAAAACGACATTTTTTTTTTTCAATTTCCAATATTACATTTATTATTAATTTGGTTAAAATATGAATGGATGTAATTTTTTTAATGATGCTAATCAATATATTTTTGAAATTTTTTAAACACAAAACGTGGCACTATATTTTTTCAGCGGAAGGATTCGGGTTAGGCTTCACCCCCCAACTCAAACAGAGTAAAGTTTTTGGGATTGCACAAGGTGTTAGGAAGATATATAAGTAGAGATTGAAAATAATGAGAGTAGAAGAAACAGGGTTAATGAGAGTTAATGCCTGTGAAATCAGTTGAGGAACCATGAAGATTTTTCTACTTGGGACGTTTTTACTGACTTTTGGTTTGTATTTTTTAATTTTTTATTATTTATTTACAACTTTGAATTGTTAGATTTGTGTTAGCAACAAAAGTTAATACAGTTAGGCACAAGGCAGGGGCTAGTTGGTATGTTATTAATTTTGGTCTTTTGGACTAGAATAAATTTCATACTATGCTGGGACTTTAGCCAGTATCTAATTCAGCGTGATTGAGACGGGCTTAGTTTTTGGTGGATAACCATCATCAAGAGTAAGGAAATCTTAGTCCAAGATAATGGAAGTAACTGAGCAATAATAAAAACAAAAGGAATCAGATTAATATTGCTGCTTCTATTGTCAAGAACACTTATTACAAGTGTAATAAAAGCTTAAATAATTTCTATTGACTCAAGTTAATTTAATGTTTTGATTCTTTTTTGAAAGGTGATTCACTTTACTTATCTAAACTTAACCTAATCCAACCTAACTAGACCAAACCTGAGGTGATGCACTTGCACCACCTCTGTAGTATAATTGCAAAAATGTTGTGAACACTGCATTAACTTTTGCAAGGCTGTGTTGAGACTTGTAGGGGCCCTGTGCAGCCACACCTTGTGCACTATCAAGTTACATCCCTGAATTTTTAGATTTAATGGTTTGTAAATATCGCCAAAACATGATATTTACTTGTAGTAAAGTGTCAGTTTGCTGCATGTGAATATCATGTTTTTGTGATATTTTAAGTCATTATATCCAAAAATTGATGCATTGGTAGTGACTTTGATAGTACTTCTGTATAAATGAGATGTTTTGTGTAATATATCTGAAATTTCAATTATGCCATTTTAGAGTTATGTGTAAACAAAAGGAAACTATTGCATTACTGATATCTATAAATCAATTAAATTAAATTTGGGATTTGTTTGATTTTGTAGGCTTACATCAGTACTGGTGCACTGCTCACTATCAAGTGTCTGCTGAAGAAACTGACAAAACTATAAAAAATAAAAGGTAAAAAAAAATTCTTACTAACTTTGATTTTATTGCTGATTTTTAAGTCTAATCATAGAAACTTGTTTCAAAAAAGCTAAATACTAATACTGTGTAGACTTATTTTGAATTGTTTCAAGTGTTTTGAAGAGCAAAGTCTCCCAGATCACTTTGAATGTGTAGAGCATTTTGACACAGTTTGAAGATTATTTGAAGTGTTTTAAGTGTCAGAGTTTGTCAGAACACTTTTGAACCAAATCCAAACATTATTGAAACTTCTAGAGAGCATTCTCTCTGACAGACAGTTTCACTTTTAAAAACCTTAATTTTCTTTTTATAAAACTAAGTTTTTCGACCTTATTGGTTATCTTTCTAAGGTTATTAACATGTGCCAAATTATGTTTATTAGTATATTTTTTATTTATCATTAATGTTCTTGTGATAAATCTGGGTTTATCACAAGAACATTACTGCTATGTCTGAGAAAATAAGATTTTATTTTTTTCCAAATTAACATGAGGTATATTATATCAGCAAAGTAAATACAATTTTTTTATAATAAAAAAATATCATAGCTATTTTTATCATGAGAAGATTCTAAAGAAAGTTTTAATTTCTTTTTATTCTTTTGTAAATATAAGTTAATGAAGAAATCAAATGCACTAACTGCATTCAAAAAGTCATGTTTCTAGGGTTTTAGGTGTTTGTGTTTTTGTTAAAAAATACAACCACTTAAAGCACTTAGAACACGACTTTTTGAATGGCTAAAAATTTACATTGAAATTATATTACATAATATTGCAATGCATTTTGTAATGCATTTTGTAATACATTTTTTGCATGCTATTGGTTTGCAAATTATATTACATTTTGTAAAATGAATTATTAAATGCATAGCACAATATTATTATTTGTCAAATATGAATGCATTGTCAAAATACATTTTTTTAATATATGAAGTGTATTATTATTTAATGCACAAATTTAATGCACTTAGATTCCGTGAAATGCTACACATTTTGGAATGCATTCATATATTTTCCAATATATTTTTGAACCATATGGGTTGTAACAATGACAGATAGTTTTCATGTTCTTGATTATATATATTTTTTAAAAAAATAGGTGGTGAGGAAAAAAACATTTGCAGTTATCTCAACCCTAAGAACATTAATCACAACAGAATTAGACGAGTTACACTTTGATTGAATTTTTATTTATTTATTGATAATAATCGTCCTTAGTTTTTTTTTGTTGACTGTTTAAAAAGAATAAGGTATTCAAGTCACAATTGTTTTCAAATACATATGACCAAAAAAGTTGTTTGTTGCACAATGACAGAAAACAAAATTCCTAAATATTTTTCCAAACAATTTTTTTTTAATAACTGTATTTTTAAATGTATAATTTCAGATCAATCCTGCACGTTTCCCCATACCTCACTCACTATTTATTCCGGAGACCATCTCACTCAAAGCAAGACCAGAGTTCAAAACCAGTTGTTCATGCTGTCATCGGTTTCACATATGGCCCTGGGAATGAGTCGACGCACATTAAAAGCCCTAACCGACAAGCACACGTTGAAATTTTGTCAAAATATCCAAAGAAGAAGGAAAAACGCGATCAACCATATGGGGACCAAAGTATTGTACCCAACAACAATGATATTGACTCTAGACTTGAAAAGAATAGCAGTGGAAGTCAGTGGAGTTTGCCAGCCGCGCATGACTGGTTATCTAGCAATCACCATAGAAATGGACACAGAAGGAAGAAAATGTCAAATATCGATGCTGAATTTAATTCGGTTGCAATTGGCTCGGTACAGGATCTAATGAATGATGATAGCAATTTGATTTCGCATTCAGCGCGTGGAACTAAAGAAATTGCACTTTTGAATTGCTCCAACTATCGTGAGTTTTTTCAGTTAGTTGGTGTTCATTTTGATAGTTAATTTTTTTAAAATCATTTATTAGAACACACCAAAATTAAAATTTATAACTTGAGAATCGGTAAGAAAAGAATTCATTCTTTACAAATCTATTTACTTATAATTAATAATAATAAAATAAAATGTATTTTGCAGCTATAAGCATAGTTGATAAAACTGAATGCCTCCGTTGTCCTGGAAGCAAAATTATTGTTGCAAAACAAGGAGAAGAATGTGCCCCTTTGTTATTGCCGATTATAAAATCCTGTCCAGGTTCGAGGAACAGAACTCGACCTTTACGGCTGTTTATGGCCGGTGACAGAACAGTTGGCCGAACCCTGCCGGAAGGAAGTCACATCATACATTTACGTTTTCAATCCGACTCAAGCGTTACTACGTGCGCTTTTAGATATCACGTCAAAGGTATTTGAATAATAATAAATTGTTTACACATTTTTAAATTAATGTTTAAAAAATGTTATTACAGTTAACAGATGCCCAATTCCAAAATGTATTGACAATGGATATTCTCGTTGCACCGAAGGTCGTGCTTGGGGCTCTCGTTGCCACTTCACGTGCAACCCCGGTTACACTATTTCAGGCAACTCGATATCATATTGTGAAGGAACCAGTTCTGGAGTAAATTGGACTCAATTTCCTGTGTGTGAAAAAGGTACATGATCACGTTGTTTTGCCATTAAATGTAAACAATTTTATTGCAATACTACACCGTATTGTGTCTGTTATTTTGCTTCAGTTGGAACGTGGTGTGATAAACCAAACGAAATCAAACATGGAACACCTTTTTGCAATAAGCCCGAAGTTTCGAATGGATATCCTTCAGGTACAATCTGTACTTATCATTGCGACGACTGCTATGAAATTGAAGATTCGCGCTATTCAACGATAGAGTGTTATGACAGCAATTGGAATAACACGGTACCTCCAATTTGCATACGTAAGTCTCTACAGAAAAATGCATGATAGTGATTAAAAATTACCTTTATGTATATACAGCAAAATCAACGCGTAGTTGTAAAACGCCTACAGTTCCGTATAATGCTTACTTGGAATGCTCCGTGTGCGATACCTGTGATAAAATTGTTGGAACAGTTTGTCAGTACTTGTGCAATCCTGGGTATCGTATACCCAGTGCTCAGTTGGGACGTGAGTACATAAAATGTACTGCTTCTAAAGTGTGGAATTCAACTGATCTACCTGAATGTTATGGTAAAGATGTATTTTTTTGATGGAATTACGCTTATAACATTTTTTTGTTTTGCATTTCAATTAGAACGTAGACTCCTTTATTGTGAAGACCAGAAAGTTTCCACAAATGTACCATTAAAACTACCAGAATTTGAAACTTCTGTCGGTGTACAAACAGAATGTAGGTTTCTGAGACAGACTGTTCCAGGATTTTACGAGTATACGTGTGAAGCTACTGATCCAACACGGCGGATTATCAAAGAGTGTAATTTTACTGTTGAAGGTATTGGTAATGGTATTGATGGTGTTGGTATGATTTTTTGGTATGATTTTTATTTTGTAGATTGCAATATTAGGGGGTTTCACGTAACAGATTATAATCGATTTTTTAGATTATATTATTGCCAAATAATAGCTTATTCAAACTATGCATGTTCACAGGTTAAAATTCCCTCCAGACTAGTTTAAATTTAAAATGTAAAGATTATTGCAAATGTACATGATTTGATGATCTACCACCTCAACAGTTCTACACGCGATATTTTCCAAACTACTACAGCAATCTAGAAAAACTATAGCCATTTAGATTCGATTCATCAAGACAATCGAACCTTGTGTAGTATTTAAAAGTTTGACGAACGAAAATAAAAAAGTAACCATTTTACTGTTGTGCCACCGCCCTAGTGTTGATGTGGACTATCGAGTTAACTCTGCTGTGATTAAACTAAAAAATAATCTAAGATCTAACATTTTGTGTAAAAGTTTTAGGTTTTTTTATTGGATTATTATACAAATAATACAAATACTCCTTACTGTATCTTGTTTCTTTTTTTGCTTTTAGAAATGTGTGATCGCCCACAAGAAATCGAAAATGGAGAATTTTCTTGCAGTGAGACCGAAGTTTCGATTGGCTATCCTTCTGGTACAATTTGTACTTATCATTGTGACGATCGTTACGAAATGGTAGACTCAAGATACTCTACAATAGAGTGTTATTACCGCAATTGGAATAACATGGTACCTCCAATTTGCAAACGTAAGTCTCTACAAGAAAAATGCATGATAGAAGATTGATAGTTATTACAAATTACATTTGTGTATATACAGCAAAACCAACGAGTAGTTGTATAACACCTGTAGTTCCACATAATGGTTATTTCGAATGCTCAGTGTGCGATACCTGCGATAAAATTGTTGGAACAGTTTGTCAGTACTTATGCAATTCTGGGTATCGTATACCTAGTGCTCAGTTGGGACGTAAATATATAAAATGCACTGCTTCTAAAGTGTGGAATTCAACTGATCCACCTGAATGTTATGGTAAAGATGTATTTCTTCAATGGTATTAGGCTTATAACATCATTTTTTTTTACATTTCAATTAGAAAGTAGACTCCTTTATTGTGAAGACCAGAAAGTTTCCACAAATAAACCATTAAAACTACCAGAATTTGGAGCTTCTGTCGGTGTACAAACAGAATGTAGGTTTCTGAGACAGAGTGTTCCAGGATTTTACGAGTATATGTGTGAAGCTACTTACCCAATACGGCGGATCATCGAAGAGTGTCAATTTACTGTTGAAGGTATTGGTAATGGTATTGATGGTATGATGTTGGTATAAATGTATTATTTTTATTTTATAGATTGCAATATTAGGGGGTTTCACGTAATGGATTATAATCCATTTTTTAGATTAAATTATTGTCAAATAATAGCTTATTCAAACTGTGCAAGTTCACAGTTTAAAATTAAGGGTTATAACCCAAGAAAATTAATTCTTTCGAGGCTGGTGTAAATTTAGAATGTAAAGATTATTGCAAATGTACCTGATTTGATGATCTACCACCGCAACAGTTTTACACGCAATATTTTCCAAACTACTACAGCAATCTAGAAATCTATAGCTCATTAGATTCCAATCATCGAGACAATCGAACTTAATAGTTTAATGAACGAAAATTTTAAAAAAAAGTAACTATTTTATTGTTGTGCCACCGCCCTAGTGTTGATGTGGACTATCGAGTTAATTCTGCTGTGATTAAACTAAAAAATAATCTAAGATCTAACATTTTGTGTAAAAGTTTTAGGTTTTTTGATTGGATTATTGTACAAATAATACAAATACTCCTTACTGTATCTTGTTTCTTTTTTTTTTTGCTTTTAGAAATGTGTGATCGACCCCAGGAAATCGAAAATGGAGAATTTTCTTGCAATGGGACTGAAGTTTCGAATGGCTATCCTTCTGGTACAATCTGTACTTATCATTGTCACGATCGTTACGAAATGGTAGACTCACGTTACTCTACCATAGAGTGTTATTACCGCAATTGGAATAACCCAGTACCTCCAATTTGCAAACGTAAGTCTCTACAAGAAAAATGCATGATAGTTATTAAAAATTACATTTATGTGTATACAGCAAAACCAACGCGTAGTTGTAAACCGCCTGTAGTTCCATATAATGCTTACTTGGAATGCTCCGTGTGCGATACCTGTGATAAAATTGTTGGAACAGTTTGTCAGTACTTGTGCATTCCTGGGTATCGTATACCCAGTGCTCAGTTGGGACGTGAATATATAAAATGTACTGCTTCTAAAGTGTGGAATTCAACTGATCTACCTGAATGTTATGGTAAAGGTATATTTCTTTGATGAAATTAGGCTTATAACATTTTTTTTGTTTTACATTTCAATTAGAACGTGTACCCGTTTATTGTGAAAACCAGAAAGTTTCCATAAACGAACCGATAAAAATACCAGAATTTTCCCCTTCTGTCGGTGTACAAACAGATTGTAGCTTCCTGAGACAGAGTGTTCCAGGAGTTTACGAGAATAAGTGTGAAGCTACTGATCCAATACGGCGGACAATCGAAGAGTGTCATTTTACTGTTGAAGTTTTTGGTATTGATGGTGTTGGTGTAAATTTATTCTTTTTATTTAATCGTTATTTCAAATTAATTTTCAGTTTCACCGCCACGATGTGACGACATTACCATAACTCTTAAGCAGCCTTTTGTTTATAGACCATCAAACCCAATAATTACAACATCGACTGGACATAAAGCTATTGATGTTACATGTACTAAAACCAACGCCATCATTTTGGATTATGGTGAGGTGATTAATCACTGCACTGCTGTGGATCCTATTTCCGGAATAGGTTTAACATGTAGCTACACAATTACTATTCTTGGTAATTTTCATTATAATATGATTTGATTTGATTGTTTTTAATTATGTTTATATCAATTTCTTATATTAGAAAGTAACTGTATCTCTTTAACAACACCTGCTAATGCCGAAATGATGTGTCGTATGGTGACGGATACAAATATATTCAGATGCGATATCAAATGCAATTCAGGTTTTTCTGTTTTAAGTGCTTACGAAAAGCTGATGAATAAAGGATACGTGGACTGCGACGTGAGGACTGGGGAATGGGATTTTACACATACCTATGGTATTAAATTTATTCCGGACTGTCTGGGTGAGGCAGAAACGGGTATGACAACGGGGATAATTTTTAAAGTAACCGTAGACGACTGTAGAAATGAATCTAATATCCTAAAGGTAAGTAAAACCTTCGATTTTGTTTTCTTTTAAAATTTTGCACGTGATTTATTACTTATTTATTGATTTTTAGATCAAGGAGAATATCAGGAAAGGTCTTCTGAACAAGAATAATATATTATGCAGTCAAGTAGATTGCACTGATTTCACTTATCTGTGTAATCTAGACCAACATGGGGTTTCTATTTTGGAAATCAGTTGGAATATTACAGCTCATTTTACGCCTGTAAGTGAAGATGATTATTCGTTTGGAAGTGAAGAAGCCCCAGAAGCTGAAGTCTATTTGACCGAAATCCAAGTGCTTAATAATAATAATAAATTGCTGTAAAAATCATGAAAATAATAATAATAATGATTACCTATACAGCAAAACACATACTCCATCGTAACAAATGATGAAAATTTCCAATTGCAATTATTAGAAGATGGTGCTACGATTAGGGAAGAGAGTTATAAGCAGGGATTAATTGATTTAATATGCAGTAAAAAATCCTATGTTATTGAGGAAGAAACAAACCGGTGTTGTAAGTATTGTTAGGTCGGTTAAAGTGAAAAAATAATTGGTTTAATGGTTTGTTTTGCTCTATTTTAAGTGCAATGCCCGACTGGATCATACTATAGTGACAACGCGTGTTTATTGTGTCCTTTGAATTCATTTCAAGATGAAACGGGGCAAGACTATTGTAAGACGTGTTCTGATGGATCTATCACTTGGGTATCTGGAGCAAAGAATCAAACTGATTGTACAATTAGAATTATAATAATTTATTAAGGTTTTTATTTTTTTAATTTAAAAATTGTTGTTTTTCTTTTAAATGAAGGTTTCGATCAAAATCAACTGCAACAATTGTTTCACGGTGACAACAGATTGAACAATCCCAAGTGTTACCGAAATTCATGCCGAAATGGCGGCACCTGTTATGTCGTTGGTCATGAGGATTTTTGCTTTTGTCCTGCCGGTTTTACAGGTAATTAGTATATACAAATTTTGACATGTTTTATTTTTTTTTAATATTTTTGTTTGTCATTCTTTATTTTTATTTTGTAAACAGGAAATTTTTGCGAGATTCAGACATGTGAGTCTGACTATTGCTCAAATGGCGGCAAATGTCGCTACGAGGAAGGACAATACATTTGTTCGTGTCCTGTAGGAACAGCAGGATCAAAATGCGAAATGTTTAATGGTAACTGAGGGTTTTTAGACTCAAATTTAAATGATTAATACAAACAACGTGTTTCAGACCAAGCGATGACGGTACAAAGCGTTAATCATTGTTTATCTGCTCCATGCATGAAAGGAGGAATTTGTGTCCAACCCCAAATGAATGACTTTTATTACTGCCAATGTTCAAAGGATAGAACCGGTAAAAATTGCCCCATTAGTCAAATTTTTCTTGAATACAAAAGGCGGAATTGCAAAGCTAAAGTTCCCCTTGGTATTTGCCTCGGGCAAAACAGTTAAAAGTAAAAAGCGAATCGACAACAAATTCGAGCCAAAATGTCAGAAAAATGGCGACTAGGTTTGCGATGCAAAAGATTGAATCTCTCAGCTGATGTTATGAAAGCGATAATTTTTATATTAATGCTGGCAATTGTTTCTGTTAAAACAGATAGCGATAATTTTACATGTATGTTAAAATAACATTAGGTGGTTTTCATATAACCATTGTCATAATTGGTAGAAATTATTTTGCAGGTAGTAATTTTCTGTTCATTTATATTTATTTCAGGTGACCATTGCGAGCATGCTGTTTGTCCTGAACCATATGAGCAATTGTTTTGTTTACATGGAGGTCGCTGTGTGATTTTAGACGATACTCATGCTATGGTTTGTTTGTGTAAAGCTGGGTTTATTGGTTCTAGATGTGAATTTATTGAAGGTATTTTAGAAATTGCTTTTCATTGATTGTATAATTGTATTAAATGATGAATTTTTTGTTCTTTTTTTTTTTTAGACAGAGCAGACAAACTGACAGAAGAAATGTCATCCCATCATTAATGGATAGTTTAGTTTCTAGTTTTATTTAGTTTTAAAAAGTTATGGGAACTTGTTAATTTTTTTATACGAAATAACAACTACGGAATGTAATTTTGGTGGGAATAAAATGATAATGACTTAAAGTCTAAAGAACAAATGTGTATACTTCAATTAAATTGCTTTAGCTTAGATTACACAATGCAATTTTAATCAAAATGGTGGCAATTGTGAGGTAATTGAAATACCATAATTGTGATGAAAATGTATGTGTGTTTATATACGGTAATTATTAAAAAAATTAAGTTTTTATATATTAAAAATTTATTTAGTGTCTTTCGATTTTTTTTATTTTTGCATTGAATGGCCACAATAAAATGTGTTGTGATTTTATTTCCTTTCATAAGAAAATAAGAAAAAGCTGTTAACAATTACGTTCTAAAATGGAACGTAAACAAACATTTAAGGCGCACTATAGTTAAATTTTTTTGTATAAAAATTAATATTCCGCTTTTGTGGCATTACTTTAATTTTTTATTTCAATTAAAAATATATTTATTAAAAGAATTTAATTTTGAAATTTAAACAAATAAATACGATACACTAGTCACAGACTCGAACATGAAAACTTCCAATTTCAACCAGCTGCGCATGCGCACAACCCGTATCAACAATCGCATCATCCTGCGGGTACGGGCTTCCTGTTGATATTAAGCGCGGTTAAGCGTGCATGCACCTAAACGTGCTTGTTCGCCGGCATTTTATCAGAAGTTATCCATTGAAGATTTTCCATTGAACGAAGAAAATTCTCTGAGGACCATTCGAAGAATAGATTTCATTTTTCTGTGACAAAATGAACGAAAATAGGCTAAAAACGATCCAGCACAATTGCCCGGGTTGTAAAAAGCCCTTCAATTTGAAAGGTGACATATCTCTCAATAAGTTCAGTAAAGGTATAAAATTCGACATATTATCACCAATGACCACCCATTTTACTTTTCTTGACTTACTACTAGTACTCTCGTAACATTTTTAATTGAGGAAAATGCATGTGCTTTCTTTTAATGGCATTTTCTTCCGATTTTAGACACCCAAGGACAAAGTAATAAATTATGGCGTGAACCGCATTTATTGAATTGTGGTCATCCGATTTGTAGTCTCTGTATTCGGACCAAAGAAAAGAATAGGCTTAAATCCATTATTTGCGAGTTGTGTAAAGTAAATACACTAAAAATTCGATTCGATTCGAATGAAATTCTTATTGTTCGATTTTATTTAGTCCATTAATCCCTTGGAGCCAGGTGATGAGAATTTGCATCGATATCCACCGTTTACGTACATGTTGGGACTGCTTTACCAAAATCGAATGCCGAGAAGGTATGAATTCGAATTGGGTTTCAATATTTGAAAACATGTTTTAATTTTTTGTGTTCTTTCAGTAGAGTCCCAGATTTACTTAAACAAAATTTTGTTCCTTTGGAGTCCATTAAAAAGAGGAATGAAATGGCCGTAATGCGTACGTCTATTTCAAATTGAAATATTGGTTTTGAATTGTAATTTTAATATAATTTGCGTTTTGTTCGTTCCAGGCATGTGCAGTGAATGCAAAATAGTACAGGCGACGGAATTGTGTAACGACTGTAAAGTTGTATTTTGCGACTCCTGTTTTGTGGAAGTAAGTTGAATTACACACTGAATAAACAAATTAAATTTTTAATTTTTTTTTAATTTTTCAGGACCATTCAATGTTGGATGAAAAGAAGAGTCATACAACTACCTCACTTTTCCCTACCAGGTAACACTTGGAGATTAAGTGGGTTCGCACGTTTGCTTACATTATTTAAAAATTCAATTGTAGCACTTACAAAATTACGAAAATGTGTGAAACTCATAAACGCATAGCTGAATGTTACTGTACGGACGATGGGGAGTTTTGCTGTACGCTTTGTTCGCTTTCTATCCATAAGGGACACGACGTCAATTCCGTGGTGCTTCGGGTAATTTAAAAATTAATTGCAGTTGTATAATTAAACTATATCCGTTTATTATTCGTTCTAGAATGCTACCATCTCTAAAGCGGTGAAAGAAGCTATTGGAGATTTAAAATGCGTCCACGAAAGTCTAAGAAACTCCGTCACGGTAGGATTTAGTGACAAAAAAAAATTCTTTTTAATTAACTACATACACTAAATATAATTACAATATTCACTTTGGCTGCAAACACCAGTTTTGCATTTAAACGCCTGCTAAAATCTACAAAAAAATCATATATTTACAAAGCAAAAACAAGAAAAAGAAAAGTAAATAAATGGCAACCAGAAATATAAAGCGATAACTTAAAATTTATCATATGTTGTCACCGTCGCGGTCGAATGTATCGCGCTGATTGACAAAACTCAGATACGAAGGTTCGTAATAAATTCTGGCATTGGATCGTGAGGGTCCAAACGAACGAATGTAACTGGGCTGCACGCGGTATTCGACGAAAGACGAACTGATCGGTCGCAAGTGGGACTTGGCGTGCAACAAGTGACGTTGGGATGGTGCGGCCGACCGGAATCGGAGCCCTTCGGATTCGGAACTGCTGGTCGAGGGTTTCGAAGCCGAAACGCCCCCGGGTCTAGGAATTTGGCCATCTCTCGGTCGCACGCGAACCAGCTGCGCGGATTGGTGCACTGGTCGTGAGCCGAGTGGTTTTCCAGGCTCCACCAGAGGTTCCGCGGACGGCACGTCTCGGCCTTTGAGGGATTCTTCGTTCGCCGATTTGCTCGACTCCATTGGCTGGAGATCGTCGTCGGAGATGGTCATGAACGCCTTGAATTCGTCCTCGGCGGACGATGCGGACTTCGTGATGTCCGCTCCTTGCGGGGACAGGAGCTTGACCGGTCGAAGAATGATCGGACGGAATGGCGATTTGCCCGGTTGGGCGTTTTCTTTCTGGCTGTCCAGGGCGGCGCTGCGGAGCGATTCGCTGCCCAGGGCGCCCGGATGTTGGAAGTGGACCGGAGCGATGCCGAATGGACGGAATTTGATTCCGGACGAAATGGCGGCGGTCGATTTGAAGTTCTCCTCGACGGATTTCTTGGATTCGTCCTTGGGTTTGGTTCTGCTCGGCTGCGCGTCGTCTTGCTGGGCGTTCCTCAGCGAGTCCAGTTGACCCGGTGCTACTTGGAAGGAAATCGGAGCCCCGAACGACATCTCGTCCGGATGGAACTCGAAAGCGCTGCCTTGAGGCTGTTCGAATTGGGAGAACGGAGGTCTTCGGACCGGCGGAAGCGGTTCCAGGAACTCTTGCGACGGGAATTCTTGAGCAGAGCGAATTGGCTCGAATTGGCGCAACATGGACGACGAGAATTGCGGTTCAGTTTGCACGAAGGGTCGCTGGACCAGCGCCATTTCTTCCTGGGGAACGAAGCGGAAATTTTCCGAAGCGGCTTTTGGGGGTTCGTTCGAAGGCTGGACTTGTTTGGCGTCGGGGTCGGGTCTGCTGGCGCCGTTTTCCAACGCCGTGGTCACTTTGAAGGGGGTCATCGCGACGGAACTGAACGGCATGTTGAAGAATGTCGTCGGGAACGGCGAGGCCGATTTGAACGGAGTTTTTTGCGTTTTGAATGACTGTTGTTGGGGTTGCGTGTTTGGGGACGAGTGGTGGACGCGCACCGGCTTGAATTGTGATATGGGAAGGGAGAACGAGTGTGGGTCGCTGAACATGTCGGACGTGGGTACTCGCATCTGTTCGATTGTGCGCATTTGTTGGGGATGGGCGTGGAATCCGTGTTGGGGTTCTTCAAATTGCGGACGTTCGCGGAAGAAAACCGGACGCCGGACTAATTCGGATTGGCGAAAATGCGGTTCCTGTTCGGGGAATTGTCGGGGCGATTGGAATCGGGTCGGAGCGTCTTGAAATTGAGGGTTTGGGCGGAATCGGGGGCCGTCTCGCATGAATTCCGGACGCCGGAATTGTTTTCTGCTCGCTGTCGGTCGAGGTGCAGCTTCTATTTGCTTCGGGTCAGGGGTGTCGATTTTCTGCCGATTTAATAAGATCGCATTTAAAATTTGATATAAAAATGCAACTGTTGGGCTGGAGTTACCTCCTGGGCTTCTTGTTCTGCTGCGTTCTCATCTTCAGCACAAACAAAACCTGGAGAGAATAAATGCATAATTGAATAAAATTGGCATTTATAATGGCTTCCTATTTACCTGGGTTTGAATTTTAATCGGACAGATTTGTGTACTGGAATGTTTTGGTTTGGTGTGGAATTTAATTTTAAACAGAATTGTGATAATTTAAAATGTGATGTGGACTTTAAACTGGGCAGTGGGGAGAGGTCAAATTGTGAATTGTGATTACGTTGGGTCATTATTATCATTATCAGAAACGTTAATTTTGTCTTGTAGGATAATTGGGAGGAAAAAGTAAGACATTTTTATTGGTTTGTTATCGTTGAGTTTAATCGAGATAAGATTTATCTTAAAAGTGATTATCTAGTGGTAAAAGTTATTCACTTCTTAATAAGGAAAATGGATGATCCAGTCTGAGATCTTATCTCACCGTTATGCATTATTCAAAGCTGATGATTTGATAGATTTGATGTAAAAAATTCAATAATTCAAAATCATATATTTGTGACTGAAACTTTCATCAGGTTTAAGTCACAAAACCATAAAGAAAAATATAGCAAATCAACGGATGAATAAATGTGAATAATTACTACAAATAGCTTGATTCGAAAATAGAAAGAAAAGAAATTCTATTATCGAATTCAACTGACACTTAAAGAATAAAAACACAAAATGAAATAAAATGACAAGTGGCGAATATTAGACATTTACACTTGAGTAAAGCGGTGAAACCAAAAGGTGGTTTCACGCTTCTGGATTTGATCCGAATTATTTAAAAATCGGATAGGACCCATCAGAGTGAAACTCCTTAAAGTTGTCGGGACACTTACCTAGCAAGATTAGGACAAACAAAGCTGATGATAATTTCATGACTGTTTATCCTTGCTTGTGCGTACTGCGTTGGGTGGCTGGTTGAGGTTCAGTGGGCCACTGCCCGTCGTGGCCCCTGAGTTTATATACGATGGGGTGGAGTAGCCAACCCGCTGGCTACCTCGGAATCATTGCTACTTGAGGTCGTTGCCGTCTTAAGGCGACAAAATTGGGTTAGTAGTGTAAGCAGTGGGTTTCAGTGTGCATGAGATGGGATGTGGTGTGTGGGTATCGAATAAGTGCGTTGGGGGGGGGGGGGGGCGTGTTGGTTTAAAATATTTTAAATTTTTTTTTTTTGGAATTTTTTTTGGAATTTCGAGGAAAGTGGAATTTGTGGGATGAGAAATTTTGAGATATTTTGGGTTTTTTGGTTTTGTTTGTTTGTTTGTTTGTTGTTGAGGTGAACAAAAGATGAAGTGGTTTTTGAGTAGTAGGATCATTAATCGTAGATGAATTTTTAACGGTGGGGTGATTGGCTCTGGTTTTAGGTTTAAATTACTGGTGAATCGGGTCAGTGGTCTGTTAAAAGAGTAAAGTTGGGCTGCGCTTGTTTGTGTGGTTAAAATAGTTGGATTTGGCAGGTAAAAGTTGAATGAAATGATCAATTTTATTCGAAGACAAAAACTGTTTACAAACGAATATTTTTGGATGTGTACTCGGTACTATTAATTAGTTTTTGAATTTTTGGATGTGTTAAAAATATAAAATTTTCTATTTTTTTAAAAAAAAAACAAAAAAAAAGATTAAATGTTAAAATTTTTCTGAATAAAAACAAATATATTGTTGAAGTGGGTGCAAACATTAAGTATGAGGTGAAACGGAACTCGTTTTCGCGTTTGACACTCGTTTAATGCCACTCGTTGATTTTGGTAGGTTTAAGACTTTGGGTGGGGGTCGGTACAGATCTCCGTTAATTAGGTAAGCTCGTACAGCATCTGCACAGTCCACTTTGTACCACCAGTCGCAGGTGAGCACAACTTGGTTGAATAGGGTGCCATTTGGACACAGGAAACTGTCTTGTCTTCCATCCATGTCGCAGTAATGCCACACCTTGAAAATAACAAAATTTAATTGATCAAGAATTCTATTTACAAAAACAAAAAAAAATTTGAATGGTCAGTAAACAAGATTTTTTTTCTGTTTCGGTTTTTGGTTCCAATTGAGGACCGGCTAATTAATTTTTTTTTAAAAATTCCTGCATTGATTTAACTTATGCTTAAATGTGTGACCTTTTCGGAGTAAAAGTTCATCGCGTCATATTTTGTGCGTTTTGGGAATTTAATTTATTAATTAAACTGGTTATAGGAGTTGTTTTTGTGTATGTATATCTTAGAAATTGACGCATCACACTTTGAATTTGATTGAGAGAGAGAAAAACTGTTGAGAAAAAGGTGATTTATTGTTATATTTTTTGCTGGTAATTATCTAATTAAGCTTCACTGGTGAGGAAAGAAGGGCAGTTATGTTGTCAAGATTTAAATTAAAAAACAAATCTTTGTGAGGATTTTTGTAGGTTAAATTGGTAGCTGCTGCTAGTTTTTATTGTTGGAAGCCCAAAGGGAGGAATTCGGTAATTAAAGTTTTTATTTATTTTTTTAAATATTTTTATTTTTTAAAATTCTATTGGTTTTGAGTTCAGGTCGAATTATGGTGCTGATATACCATTAATTATTGTGTTGGGGAATGTTGTGTTGTTTTTTAAAATTAACTTTGAAATAAAGATGATAGAATAATCAACAGGTTTGATTTCGTTGTGATGTGGCCAGAAAAGTGAAACAGACATTTTTTGTAAAGGGCCAAATAGTAAATATTTTAGGCATATAAAAAAAATTGTTTTTTAGTCAAAAATTTGTGCAAAACTTTACATTTATAAATATAATGTTTTGCACACTTTTTGTATTGTTTTCACGACATTTTGAACCTTTAAAATGTCGTGAACATTTCTCCTTTTTAATGGATAAATGGTGGAGGAATGACATGTAAATGTTGCACTTAAAAATTGAGATCAAGGTGTGCATAGTCGAAGATTCGAAGCAAAGCAATGCCCACTATTGAAAATCGAATGAGACCCTTAGGGGTCACGAACACATCGCATGAAGTTGCGGACAATTGAAAGATGAAATTTAATCTGAAAAAAAATATTTTTTTTTCTGATTTGTTTTTATCTTACTTGGCATCTCGCATGTGGGTCAGCGTAGAACCCGGGCTGCACGAGGCCACACAGAAACTGCGTTTTTGGTACGGAGGCCAAGATTGGGTAGTCCACTCCGGGAATTCCTGGAATATTGGCGCCTTGTAGTTTTTCACCCGGTCGAGTGGTCAGTAAATTCGTTCTTGTGGCTTGGAACGGGTCGATTTTTTTACTCCATGTTAATGATATCGTAAGAAAACTGACGAACATGACTGGAGAAAAAAAATAATTCGAAAATGGTTTAATTGAAATGGCTAGCTTTAGTCTGACCGCTTGAAAAGAAAAAGAAAAACGCGAGCGCTCATGAATAATTCAACTACCCCTTTTTCCCTGCACTTTTACCCATTAGTTTTTTGTTTTTTCTTGTCCCTACCTGCTATTCCACTTATCCAGTCCATGGATGTTTACTAACAAGAGAATCTCCTCCGGGTTTTACAATTTTTTTAATCCTTTTATGTCCTTCAGTTTGAAGATGACACACTCAGCCCCGGGCAATGTCCTAACCTCAACGTTTTGAAATGAAAAAACAAAATGGCAGACCTTGAGTGTATACACAGGTGAATTACGTTTTGTTGTTGCTGACCCCATGATCTAATTTTTTTTTAACAAGAGTAAAAAAAGGGCGTGGTCAAGTGATTAAGGTCAGTGTCAAGGAGAAGGGGGACAGGTGTGAGCTGGATATGGATCAGGTGGAAAGGTGAAATGGTCCGCTGGCTAAAGGACGAAGAAAGAAAAATAAAATTTTGTTTGTTTTCACCTCGGAAATAAGAATTTTTGATTTTTTTAAAAAAATAATTGTTTATTTGAAAGCTGATTTACATACATTTTGATTTGATTTTTATTGGTTAAAAAAATGGCTGAAAAATCGATGAAATAAAAAAAAAAATAAGAGAAAAACATTCGAACCCGATAATGTGACACTTTGATATTGGGCCAATATTAAGCCAATTTAAACCGAAGGCATCGGAGGTTTAAAAGAGAAAACGAAAGGGTTATGGATGGAAAACTGGCATTCTTGGATGATGAAATGGTACGGGGTCCACGAAATCTGGTTGGAAAAAGGCCGGTTGTGGTCTAGATGGATGGGGACGGTGGTCATGTGGGATGAGCGGGTTGGCGTGTCTGACGAGGTGGCCGAGCGGCATCGGGAGGTTGAGAATGGGCGCTGCGATCAACTGTTGCGGTGGTTCCACTTCCTCGTCGTTCTCTCGAGGGGACTCGGGGGCGACGGCCACGAAGGCTGGCACGAACGCGTCTTGGGGGTCTTTGACGTCCTTCTTTCGGTCTCTCAGCATGGCCAAAAAGGGGAAGTGGTCGCCGGTTTCGGTCTTACCTATCAGGAGGTAAGGGAAGATCTTGAAATTGGACTCTGCCTCGTTTTCGGTCGGATCTTGGTCTTTGTTTCCGCCGGAAGTTGGTTGCTGGACGCTTGCTGGAGCGTCTTTTGGCTCGGAATCGACGTCCGAGAGTTTGCCGAGACCTTTGAGTGTGATGTCATCGTCCTCCAGAAGCGTTTTTTCAGCGTCCGAGTCGACGGTCGAGTTGTCTGTGTCCACCTGCCGGAACCTGAGCGCCTTTTCTGGGGTGTCGAAGCCCCAGAACTCGGTGTGGTGGGCGAGACGCGGCGATGACGATGATCTGCTCGTGTGATCCGGGATTCGATAGCGGATCAACACGGGGGGTAAAGTGCTGGGTGTGTGTTGACGGGACTGAATGGAAACAGGAAGTGATTAGAAAAATAAAAATTTCGGTTGAGATTGAAGTTGGTGTTTCTGTGCCAGTAGATCTTAGTTTAATGGTGTGTTCGTAAGGTGCAATGCTTTTCGACCTTTACGAATCAAAATACGTTAGAAAAAATGTAGCAAGGTTAAAAAAATGCATTTTTTTAATCTTGCCGATTTTCAAAGCATTTCAGCCTAATTAGGAAGGAATTTCGAGGTCGGAAGCTTTTTTTTGTGTGGAATGGTTAATTTGTTTTTATTTTACCTTTTCTGCTACTGCTGCAGCTGTTTAGTAGGAATAAAAATAGTATTTGAGATATAATGGAAAATGAATTAAGACATAAATAACGTACATGATAGTGCTAGAAGGAGAAATGTTGGAATTAGCTTCATGATTTGGCCACCTATGGGTAATTGATATTCAGATGGTGGTGGTTATGAATGAAATATGGTTGTAATTGACTGACCTGAGCAAGAGAAATCCACTGGTTGCTTAGAATTGCAATTTTTAAATAGCAGAAGTTGGAAATTGTGTAACAAGAAGGAAGGAAGGGCTTCAAATGAAGGACCAATCAGAGGTTGATTGCAGGTGCAATGTCCAGTGAAGGGGTGATTGACTCTAGTCAGGTGGGACTTGGAATTATTTGGATGAAAGTGGAGCAGTAGTCGTGGGTTTATTTACCTATTTCTGATTTTTTTTTTGGTTTTAAATTAATTTTTAATTTTTTTATTTTGATTTTCTGGTGTAAATTCTCAAGTCTTTTTTGTTTATATTTGGGAGTGGTCTGGGAAGTGTCAATTTTGGGTGATTTATGAGGCGGAGTACTGAGGTTGATGAATGTGTGATTCTTGACATATTAGAGGTCAGTTAGCTGAAGATTATTTGAGGGTCAAGCTTGAGAAATTCAGAAATTGAAAACTTTTTTCTTTTGAAATGTTTTCAACCCAACATGTAATTTTCCAGCCTTTTTTTCTTTTTTTTTTATTGCAACATTTAAGTAAGCATGAAAAGATTGCATAATTTTCTGTAGTACAAATAGGTTTTTAAAGGATCTACACCTTTCTGAGTTGGTCATTAAGTCCATGAGCAAAAAAAGAAAGAAGTGAAGTGAATTTGAGGTCATTCAATATTGATTTTAAAGTGTGGTGGATATTGCATGTGCTGTTTTCCAAGCTCCTCCTGAAGTTTCTAACATTAAATCATTTGACCCATATTGAACATGGTCCTATGTTTTAAAATGAAATAATTTTTTTTATCAACAACATAAAAAATGTAACTGTCAGTGAACCTACATAAGGAAGTTGTTTTTTTAACCCTGTTTTTTGTTGATAGCACTTTATTTTTGTACAAGTTGATTACTACAGTATTCTGTTTAAAAAAAATTTACAGTTTAAAATTGAATACAATTTGTACACTTGAACATTTAGTTCTTTTTCTTGGTTTTGGATTTGTTCTTGACAGATACAATGACAATCTGGGGTCTCTTTGTTTTCCTCTTTGATGATGGTGATGGAATTGCAGATCTGTGGATCATTTGTTCGCTTTTTGTGTCCACTTGACCATGGTGTGGATGGCCATACAGTTTGTAGAGTTCCTGGTTGTTGCCATAATAATGTGGTGAATTTTCACAGTCCACATTGAACCACCAATCACAGGTTAAAGACTTCTGATTGAAAAGTGTCCCTTTGGCACACTTGAAGCTGTCCTGTCTGCCATCTGGTTGGCAGTAATGCCAAATCTGCAATAACCAAACAATCAAAACACTTAAAATGAAAGAAACTAAATGTCAAATTGAGAATACTGTACATACACTGCAATGGCTTTGGACATCAGCATAAAAACCAGGGTGGTAGTGGTCGTGGCACTTGAAACTGGACCAGGGAATGTGAACTTGCATCACATAACTACTATGAGGAGAATTTTGACTCATGGAATAGTGGGTCCCATAGTTGGACTCTTCTTTTTCCTCCTGGTGGTCATCTGCAGATGGGTATTTAGTTAAATGTTTTGTGTCTTTATTGTACTCAGGTTGGGCATATTGTTGATAGACATGTTTGGTTTCTTTGTCTTCGTGTTCGTCCTCAGATGGATATTTTGAGCTGGTGTGTTTGTATTTCTCCTCTTTCTCTTTTTTAGGAGGTTTGTATGGGAGTTCTTGTTGGTAATTAGTTTGGTATTTAAGTTTGCTGTAAGTTGGATATTTCGCATGTTGGTAGTGGTGAAGCTCGCCGTGTGATTGATAGCTTGCTTCGTGCGAATATTGCTTGACTGGTTTGCGGTAAACTGGTCTTCCGTGATCGGTGTAAATAGTATACACAAACCGTCCGCCCTCGTAGACGGGATAATTTTCATAATGGCCGCCTTGGTTCGTGCTTACGCTGTGCGCGTAATACCCGGAATGTTGGTTTTTTCCGTAATTTTGATTGCTCACTTCGTATTTAGACTCGTCGTGAGGTTTATAATCGACATCCTCGTGCGACGAACTGTCATATTGACTGATTTCTTCTTTAAATTCCGACGATGGACCGTGGTGTTCGTCATCTTGGCTTTTAGCCGGATATCCGCCATCTCGGATCTTAGCCGGGCGCTCGCTTTTTTCTGGTTGTTTCGCTTCCGAGTCGTGTTTGTATGGGCATTTCTCGTAATCGTGAGTATACGTTTGGTGTTTATTTTGCTCTGTTTTTACTTGTTGTTCGTATTCAAGGTCTTTATAACCTCCCATAGAGTCATAGGTTGGGGCGTAGGAACCGAGTCCCGCATCGTAAGTGGTAAGTGCGGGTGCTGCGTGATACGCCGTCATTTTCCCGTAACTAAAGTGTGGATGGCCATTATATGTTGACACTGATTTGGAAGTAGGATGCTTTTGAGAGTATCTGGGTCTGCGGTAATGGTAGAAGGTGTAACCGTATGAAGGTGATGAACTCTCGCTTGAAGTTGTTTGACTTGGCGACTGGAGAAAAAAAATTTTTTTTAAATGTGATTTTGTTTTGTTTTCATATTGATTTTGTCGCGGTTCATTGGCATGGGCAGGGCCAGTTATTAAGGGATAATAATGGATTAGCTTCTAGGAAATTGATGCTGAAGATAGTTTTTTTTTTGCTTTTTTTTTTGTTTGATTTTTGGCTTGTTGTTGGCAGGTCAGTTAGGAGTTGGGTCATTGGACAAGTGTCGTAGGATATTAAAAATGCAGGTTTTTAATATTTTTAGCATGTAATTCACTAGGCACATTCATTTCGTCATTTAACATGCAAAAGATTTGCATTTTAAATGACTTGATGGCTGTGCTTACTGATATGAAAATTTCAATAGATGCATTCAAAACATTTTTTTCATCTTTCTGTTTTAGTGTTTTAATAAACAACGGAAACCAAAAACATCCATAAACAATTCCAGAAAGCACAAGTAGTGGTTTTTGAAGTGGTTTTTATGCCTGGTTTTGGTTTGTATAATCAAATTCAAAATGGCTGCCACACAAGTTAGGTATTTTGATTTTTTTTTTCTTTTCTGTTTGTATAAAAACAGCAAAAACTATATAAACAGACATTTTGATTGCATTTAATGAATATTTTAGAAATAAATTATTTTTTTTACTTCGCTTTTCGTGTCACTGTTGGATTCTCCGCTGAAGACTTGAGTTGTCAATAGAAGAGCTGTAAGAAATTGGTTTTGTGAATTATTTACAAGAAGAAATCCCCAATTTGACATAGTAGTAGTAGTAGAAAAATTAAGTTCACCAACCCATTTAAAAATGTTAGGAGTTTTTGATTCAACAAAATGTGTAAACGTTTCTGGGAAAGTGTTTGTGAAAATACGCGACATTGTTAACTTACCAAACAAAGTTAGTCGTGGAAGATGCAAATTTGCCTTCTGTTGTGTCATGATGGACAAGGCTGAGATGGGAAATGGAAAGGTTAGTCTGATTTTCTGGTGTTATATATTGGCCCAAGGTAAGGATAGTGTCATAATTGGACCTTGGGTGTGTTGGTCAGTGAATTTCAATATGAGGTCATTACATTCACTATATTTACTTTAATTAACTGTAACTTCTATTGATTTTTTTTTTCTTTTAATTTTTTCGTTTTTACTTAATAAGGAAATTGAGTGTAATCGTAATCATTTTCTTTCTTCGATGAAATTTTTTTTTGTTTGCTGGGAATATTTTAAATGAAATTTTTAAATTTTAATTTAAAAAATATATATTCCTTAATGATTATTATTAAATGGTTGTTGTATTCAGAATTTTATATCAATTGGTGACATATATATAATACATACATATATATACACATACTTTTTTTTCATAAGAATTTTTTCTTTTTTTTTGTATTTTATGCAGCAATTGAAGATGACTAACCAAAATAAAAAAAATTATTCGTCATTGACCCATGAAATACGAGCTACTTTTAGCCAAATATATGGATCTTTACAAATGAGGTGGGATTTTATTTTTTGGAATTTAAATTGCAAGATCTTATTTTAGTTTTTTCTATTTTGGACATTTAGAGAAAATGAAATAATAGAAAAAGCCAAAGAACTTGCCGATAACATCAATGGAACGAGTGCAATAGTGAGTTTTATTTTGATTGTATATGTTTGGACAAAATTTTTATAAATATAACACGTTTTTCGTACAGAGGGAACAAGCGGAAGAAAACTTGAGAAGAATTACTCGGTTGCTTGACGGTATTTATTTATTTTTGTTACTTTGTTTTAGTTTTATTTAATTTCATCAAAATAAAAATATATATATATTTATATATACCGTTATGTGTATTTAGATTTTCAGGCATCAGTGCATTCAGACACAAGCGAAGTTTACGACTATTTTGAAATGCTACGACAAATAGAAGCAGCTTTAGTGTTTCCCTGTCATTTGCAAGAGGTCAGATCGACAACCAAAGGAAAATTAAGGTAATTTTAGGTTTAGAAGGCGGCAAAAAATGTAATCAGGAAATAAATTTCATTTTAGGTTTAAGATTAATTCTGATGAAGTGAAGAATTTGATTAAAAATTATGGTGAATTTGAAGGAATCGATATCATCAGTTCGTGAGTTAATTTTGAAATTTACAACCTGTTTTTTTTTTATTACGGGTTTTATTTTAAACTTTTTTTAAATTTAAATTTTAGCTTGAAATTGGTTCCCTATGATAAGGAGAAAGCCAAAGCGAACGCAAGCACGTTCGCAGATGAAATAGATGATAGCATTTCTGTAGCTTCTTCACGTTCAACGACTAGTTTATCATGTCGTCGTCCATCCTTGCAAGACGGAAAGAGTGAAATTTGTGAGTGAACTTTCAATTGAAAGAAAAAAATGAAAAGGTGGAAATTTAAAAGTTAAACATTAATTCCAGTCGCAACTACCAGCATTCGCAGCTCGTACATTGTCCATCCAGGCCACTTTTATGTCCACAGAGTTGACACGTTGAAAAAACTGAAGGTTTTGGCAATGCAACTTAATCGATTCGGGGACAGCGAGCAAGCAGAACGTTTTCTGCAGCCCATAAAAACTTGTATGCAGATCAGTTTTAATACATAATCAATAATCAATTAATTGGTTCTACAATTTCTTTTACTAGGTGATCTATTTTTGGCTTTGTTTCCGGAGGACAAGAAATGGTATCGAGGAAGGATGCTGTCAACGAAGTCTGAGATGGCACAAATGATTCCTCCGCCGGATGGTGATTCAAAATCGTACATTCTTGTATCATATATCGATTACGGAAACTGCAGCTATGTTCCAACATCAGAGTAATTTTTCTTTTTAAAGTTTACATAAAAATTATTATTTTACAAAGTTCTATTTCTATTTTAGTATTCGTGTTTTGCCAGTGCAGTTCAAGTCTCTCGGTCCATTCGCAGAAAAATGTAGTTTGCACGAAATTGTGCCCATTTCATCCGATGGATGGGATAATTCGACTAATTTAACATTTAACGATTTATTGAACACCGCTGAATTTCTCCAATTACGGGTATTCGCACATTTTGTTCGTTTGTTTTAGCATTTCAAAGGTAGCTAATTTGATTGGTTTTTTTTTTTTTTTTTTTTTCAGGTTTATGAAACTAAAGGTGACACCCAATTTGTTGATATTGTTCGTAGTGCAGGCGATCAAACACAGTCGGTTCGGGAAATACTTATACTTTTGAGATTGGCCAGTCTGGAAACGAATAAATCTGAATCTTTCGAAAGTAATTTTTATTTTTATTTTAATTGTTTAAGAAGGTAAATTGAATGTTTTAGTTTGATTCATTTTTTTTTTAAATAACAGGTTCAATGAAAAATTATGCGTTTACACCTTTCTTCGAACCGATCTTGCCAAAAAAGAACCAGGAACAAACTGTTTCAGTTGTGCATGTGGACAATCCCTTTTGTTTTTACGTTCAACGGGTAGAATTGTTGTCAAATCTTGCCTTGCTTAGATTTTTAATTGACATAATATTGAAATGGCAGGTTGGAGACGATTCAAGGATTTTCAGTGAAATGCAAAGTTCGTTGCAGCAAATGTATCGCAACTATACAGAAGTTGGACAAATGGCTGTGTATTGCCCTATTATTGGTATGAGAATTTGGTAAAATTTTAAATTTGTTTTAATTGTTTTTGTTTTTTTTTCTGTATTTGTTTTGTGAAGGTCTGCCGTGTGTGGCGCAGTTTACAGATGGTATGTGGTACAGATGTCGTGTGCAGACTGACGTCGACGCTCACCAATTCGTCGATGTATTTTATGTGGACTTTGGAAATACAATGAGAGTAAAATGGACGGCGCTCAGAACAATCAGAAAGGAGTTTCTGAAATATTCTGGTTTTGTGAGAAATTAGTAGATGTTTATCTGTTGAATGGGATTTTGAATTTTATATTATTTGCAGGCTTTGAAATGCTGCTTGGCTGATGTTGCACCCCCTAAAAGTGAGAAAAACTGGTCGACTGAAGTAAGCTTTGATTATTTTTTAATTAAAATTTTAATTTGTATTAAAAATTTTAACTTGTTTTTAGGCTATTGAATTTTTTAAGAAGAAAGTTAGTGTTTCACTTTACTATCAAATTATGGTCACGGGTATGTACATTTAATATTTAATTTTTAATTCAGTGGAAAGCTAATTGTTTCTATTAGAAATTAATGACAACTCAACCATATCTGTTTTACTGTCACGTCGAGATGAAAGCGATGTTGAATGCATTAATTATTCACTCGTAGCTGAAAAGTTTGCTGCGAGTAAAGGATTATGGTAATTACTTATGAATTTTTTTTCTGTTACTTTTTATTTATTTTTTAAATTTAATCTTATTTTTTTCCTCAAGCTCTACTCCGGATGCTGTTAATATCAAGAAATCGCCCAATTTGATACCTGAAACCGCTGCATCACGACAGGTGCATCTACTTGAACGCTACAGCAAAATTAATTCATCGAACTCGCAACATGAATTAATGGCAGCGTTGTCTAGACCTCATTGCATCGCCAATGGTGCAGATAGCTTTGTTCACCAAAATGAAAGTAATGATAGTGAAGAAGAGATCGAAGACCACGTTCAGACTGAAATGAAGTCTGAGGACCATAACATTCCAATGGAAGACATAGAATTTGTGGAAGCTGATGGCAAGATTCCTTACTCCGAATCGCCGTCATATATTTGTTTTCAACAGTTTTTAACGCGGCAGGAGAAACTGCAGAAGTAAATATTTTTGTTTTAAAGGGGTATTTAAACGAAATTGTGACATTGCATTGCGTTTCAGGCTTATGCTAGACCTGCAAAGAGTAGGCAAAAACAGTCCGTTTAATGAAAACATTGAATGGGAGGTTAATTCATATTGTGTTGTATATCATTTGCAACTAAAAGAATGGTATCGTGGATTAATCACGCAGCTAGTTGAGGAGAAGAAGGCTGAAGTAAGAATTAATTTTAGGTTTCTAGGTTTTGTTTACTTATTTATTTATTATTTTTTTTAGGTTTATTTTATTGATTATGGTTTCACCCAGATTTGCGATTATGCAAAGCTTCGGGTAATTGATGGCAAACTTGCTTCCGAACCACCGTTTGCAATGGTGTGCCACTTGTCAACCATTAAAGCAGCTGGTGACAAAAATAATTGGTCTGCTATGGCTTGTGAACGAATGAATGAAGTTATTGCGGAGCATGACACGTTTACAGTGACAATTTTGGTAAATTAATACAAATGTTAATTTTTTAAGCAATCTTGTTTACAGTTTATATTTTTTGTTGAAGGGGCCGTGTGAGAATAACTCGTACCCCGTTGATTTATTTTACTACGAAATTGTTGAAGGCGGAGCTTTGACAGCTGGAAAAACACTGAAAAGAAGTCTTAGTCAATTTCTATTGGAAAAGGGAATGGCTTTGCCGGTGAAAATGTATTGGTTTTTATTTATTTTTATTATGTAATAGTGTTATTTAATGTCGATTTGTATGCATGTAGGACTATGGGGTCGGAAAGTTTGGAAGATCTGCCAAATTCTGAATCCGAAGAGAAAGAGTATGTATTAAAAAATTCGATTTTTTTTTTTTTGATTTTTCTTAAATTTTAATTTTGAGTTTTAAATTATTTTTTTTTTTGTAGGAAACCGCGATTGGAACGCTCAAAAAGTTTTGAAGTGATTGAGGAAATGCAGAGTAGCGACAAAGAAACTGCTGCTGCCATTGTTTTTGAAACTGAATGCCATGAATTGAAGATGTCGCCGTGTGAAGTTGAATCGACTTTAGGTCGGAAAAGCAGTCAATCAGATGACGATTTTTTTGCTGTGAAACTTCCACCGAGCGCCGCTAACGAAGAGATGGAGCTTACAGAACCTGAAGCAGTGGTCGAGGTGACGTCGGCTGACAACCTCGTAACTCCAATCCACGCCACTTTGGAATTCAACGATGGGAAACAAAAATGGAAAAACCCAAAGAGATTAACTCAAAATGAGTTTATGTGCAAGGTTACATATGTTCACAAAGACGGAACCGTCTATGTACAAGATTTGGCAAAAAGTATGGTCGAATTTTTAGCATTTTAATAGCGACAAAATAATTAAACAATTTGTTTTGTAGGTAAAGACTTGACTTGGATGCAGACTGGTTTGCAAGCGAAATTCGAACGAACAGAGCCGTCAACTGAAGATACTTATTGGTACGTAGGTGACATTTGCATCACAAAGGTCGAAAATACTTGGTACCGTGCGACTGTGGTTGAAAACGATGACGACAATCACGTAAGAATGAGTGTTAAGTGATATAATTTTGTGGTGTTGACAAATTATTATTTTTTTTAGGCTTACGTAGTGCAATTGTTGGATTTTGGCAGCTACGCAACTGTGGGTTTTCGCCAGATGAGGAAAAAAGTAATATGTAGGGACATAGAACAGCTGTCGTACAAATGTATTTTAGCAGATGTCAATCCGGTATTTAAATGAATAACAATTACATTAGTGTTTTGTTTTATGTGATTTTTTTTTGTTTAATAGAAAATGGTAGATGGAGCATGGCCTGATGACGTTTTGGCTTATTCTCGTGTGATTCTTATGGATAACGAATTTAAATGGAAAGCGATCTTTAAAGATTATGTCAGCAAGGAGGATAATGCTTTGAGAATTGTGTTGTTGAGTACCAAAGACGACGAGATGTTGTTCAGTGCGATGGTGTTTGCTTGCGACCTTGAAAATAGAGTTGAAGAGATCTCGTCGGATGCGTCGTCGGGATGTTCTCTTTTAAATAGTTCTGACGGCGATGTAAATAAATAAATAAATAAATAACATTGGAACATTTTTCTAGATTTTTTAAAAAATATTTTTGTTTATTTAGATGAATCATCTTGAACCTGCGCTGAGTTCTTGTCCGTTACCGGATATCTCAGACATTATTCCGGTGTGCATCACCGATGTGCGAGATGATGTGTGTACTTAAAAATTAAAAATTAAGTTTTGAAAAAACATTTTGACACATTTCTTTAAATCAATTTCAGCTGACTATTTGTATTCAGCGACGACGCATACCTAACCCTGAATCTGCTTTTGAGCACGTTACGAATGAGCAATTAAACGAGCTGATCGAGGTGAATAGGTATCTGAATGAAAAACAGGGGACTTTGGAACCGTTGGAAAAACCGAAAGTGGGGGATTCTGTTAGCTGTTTCTTTTCTGCGGACGGTGGGTGGTATCGAGGGCTTGTCGAGAGCTGCTCTGGTGATGACGTAACCGTTTTGTTTGTGGATTATGGGAACTGTGAAAGGACAACTAGAGACAAGTAGGATTTTCGAGTGTTGTATTGTTATGAAATTCTAATTATTTGATATTAGGCTGCGAAAGTTGCCGGAGCGGTGTTCCGATTTACCAATCCAGTCATATTTATGCCAATTGCATCAAGTCGTCATTCCGCAGGGCGTAGACTTCGTCAGTGCTACGAAACAATTAAAGATGCTGATTGAAGGCTTCATTGAAAACCCTGATCTTCATGCTCAAATAAAGGTATGACACGATGATAATGATAATTGTATGTTGATTAAATGATGATTGTATTGATTATTCCGTAGGATTTGTGCGATTACATTAAAATTGATTTATTTGTTCGCCAAAACGAGAAGTTTAGTTTGGCGTACCAGCAATTGATTGATGAAAACATTATTCATCTTGTGCGTGAAAAAACATTAGCAGAGAGATTGTAACATGTACACGCATCTTTCGTTCAGTATTTCATTTAAGCATTTGTTTTATGCTTTTAATTTTGTGTAATTCTGTTTTACCTTTTTCACTTTTCAAAACTCAATTTGTAACCATTAATAAAGTTGTTGTTTTTTAGTTTACAAATAGCAATCGTTTATTTCGTAGTAATTATTACAATTTGATGAGGGTTTTTGGTTGAATTCACACAAAGAGTTCTAGGAAACACTTCTCGTATGTTCTGGGGCGCGTAAACCAAAACAACATTTTTACTGCATCAAATTGGCCAATTCGGCTTTTTGCTCGGTTTTTGCATCTAAAAGCTGAAAAATTATTTAATAGTGAAATGGGAATGTTTTTGTTATTCACCATGTAGTAACAACCAGGTAGATCTGCAATTTTTTGTAGTAATTGGGCAAATCAATGGGGTCATTGTGCAACTCGCAAAGAAACTTAAAATCACTCATTTTTTAATTCTTCAGCAGTTCTGACTGCAGTAAAATTGAAGGAAAAAAGGTTCATTCTGGTGGTGATTTGGCGCAGCTTTATATTATTTAATAATGTCCTCTCTTGTTGTATCTAAAACTTACGTACGGTATGTCGTAATTGGATTGTTGCAACTTTCGCATTTCGTAGTGTAATTAAAACAGGTAAAAAATATATTCCTTAATGATAATTATTAAATGGTTGTTGTATTTAGAATTTTATATCAATGGATGACATAGATATGTATATATATATACTTTTTTTTTCATAAGAATTTTTTCTTGTCTTTCAGCAGCAATTGAAGATGACTAACCAAAATAAAAGAAATTATTCGTCATTGACCTATGAAATACGAGCTACTTTTACCCAAATATTTAGATCTTTACAAATCAGGTTGGATTTTATTTTTTGGAATTTAAATTGAAAGATCTTATTTCAGTTTTTTTCTATTTTGGACATTTAGAGAAAAGGAAATAATAGAAAAAGCCAAAGAACTTGTCGATAACATCAATGGAACGAGTGCAATAGTGAGTTTTATTTTGATTCTATGTGTTTGGACAAAAATTCTAGAAATATAACACATTCTTCGTACAGAGGGAACAAGCGAAAGAAAACTTCAAAAGAATTACTCGGTTGCTTGACGGTATTTATTTATTTTTGTTACTTTGTTTTAGTTTTATTTAATTTAATAAAAATAAAAATATATATATTTATATATACCGGTATGTGTATTCAGATTTTCAGGCATCAGTGCATTCAGACACAACCGAAGTTTACGACTATTTTGAAATGCTACGACAAATAGAAGCAGCTCTAGAGTTTCCCTGTCATTTGCAAGAGGTCAGACCGGCAACCAAAGGAAAATTAAGGTAATTTTAGGTTTAGAAGGCGGCAAAAAATGTAATCAGGAAATAAATTTCATTTTAG
>JAQIXU010000380.1:0-37591 GCA_034701245.1 Strigamia transsilvanica | reverse complement strand
GGCCTTTTTTCTTTAATGTCTATTTTTTATTTAGGGGTTATTATAAAATACAATCTTGATTGATTTTTGGTTTTTTTTAGACAAATTTTCGGCCATATTTGTTTCTCCAAAGGTTTGCTTGACCAATCGGTCATTTTGATCGAGTGGACCCGACTTTGATCACTCGCTGCACCTATCACCATGCAGTAAACACTTAAACACGCAAATTAAATCAAAAACATCAGTTTTTAATCGATTTATTCACCTTTTTCTATCCATTCCGCACCCGAGTTTGATTTGTTTACATTTACCACTCGAATCATTCCCGTGTCGTCCGCCAGGGTGATTTCACCTTGCGCTGGATTCACCCACATATATTCATTTATTTCGCGATACCAAACCCAAAATCAATCGATCATAAATCGGTAATAACTCTTTGCAGCCACACCAATCCTGATTCAGTATTTTTATTAGCAAAATTCTCAATAAAAAAATCACTAAAATTGTTAATATTGCGTTCTTTTTTTTTTATTCCTTTTTCTTATATAAAATATTCCGGTGTTTAGCTGTAACGGTATTTAAATGACCGATCATATGAATCTTTGGGGTGTATTTTACAAAATCATATAGTTTAGTTTGCATTTTTGCTACTAGGGACACCAGTCATGTTACATAGATTCGAACAATTTGGCTTTGGAAGAGTGCTTTTGTTGACCAACTCCGGCGTCCAAGAACATCTTACAAGTGCTCTATTGGATTTAAATCTGGTGATTGTGCCTCCAGTTATCCCGGATTGTCTCCGCAATCTCTCCTTCGCAGAAAGGGTACTTTTTGTCCCAACCGTGGATTATCAGCAGATTCTGTATGAGCAAAAATAGAGAGGGAGGAACGGAGGCAGGAAGAAATGAAGGAAGGGATGGAAAACGGAAGTAATAGACAGAGGGAGGGAGGAGAAGACAAAGGAAAAGAAGTAGGCATGGAGAAATGGAGATCGATTCGTTATTATCGGCGTCGATTGTCAGACATGTTACTCACTTTCACTGCTTGTCCATAACTCGTCAAACACTGGAGGTTTTTGAAGGCCATCATGGGGTGGGCCCGGTTTGGGGACATTTCACCGGGTGACTTTTCACCGGGCAACATTTCACCGGGTGACATTTCACCGGACGACAAAAAATATATATTTTTCAACGTGGAAAAAAAAATGTAAAACATTAAGGGTCATTAAATTACTAGAAAGAGCAAGTCCCGTTTGCAGAAAATGAGATAAAAAACGAAAAAAAAACCAAAAACCGCCAGGTGAAATGGCGCCCGGTGAAATGTCGCCAGGTGAAAAGTCCTAACACCTAAAATGAGGCTCCGAACATCAAAAAGGTTGGACACCCCTGGTCTAAATTATTGGTATTTTAATGTTATTGCATTCGTTAATCTACTGGATAGTGGTTACATCTGTTTTTTAAATCAATAAAGGAAAGTTTTATGGCGCAACTCACTGCAGCCGCCACCGCATTCACTACGATTCCCTCACGAAACAAATGAGTCAACGATGAAAAAACCGTAATCAAAGACCTCTGAACCCGACAAAACCGTAATCATTCTTGGCTGCACGGTTGCCATGGAAAAGTAAGCGAACGAACGCGACCTAGCACCGGTCGCCAGTCGCCAATAGCAACAGCACAGCGTCCACTTTTGATGGAAACTAGTTTTATTTTAAAACTTTTCAATTCTGTTTTTGCCAACGTTTCATTCTTCAAAATCCACCATAAATTTTACGACATTTGCACATTTTATATAGACTATATCTTATATATGAAATTCATATACACGAATAAAAACATGTTGATAACTTATTAAAAACTCCTCCGACCGTAGCAATGAAAACAAGAAATGAAACGAAGCGCTCGATTATTGCTCTCAAAACGAGCTCTCGTTCAGAGGCGTAGCTTCAAATTTTGGGTCCCCATGCAAAAATATTATTGGGACCCCTTTTCGATTTTTAGGGGCCCAAAAATTCCAACAAATTATAAAATAAAATAAATTAAATTTTTTTTTCTTTATATTTTTTAAGATTTGGGTCCCAAATTTACCACACAAAAATTTCCCAAAAATAATTTTCGAAAATATATATATATTTTTTTTTTGGAAATTGAAGGGCCCCAAAGCTAAGGGGCCTGCGGTATCGGTCTGGGATCGGCAGTAGTAGCAGTAAAAGAGGTGGTATGCCGCACAGGAAGTTTTCCAAGATGGCGACAGGTTAGAATTATACCACACAGAAAATGGGCTTCCGGTGATCAATAAATATGACAAGATGGCGTCAATGTATTTTTTTTAAAGTCAAAATCGGTTGACAACTTAATAAGAAATTTGATCACTTATGTATTGAATTTTATACAATTTTGATTTACATTTTTGATTTTTGATTTTTAGACAAAAGTTTATTTTTAGGACCCCTTGTTGCTGTTACGCCACTGAATAACCGTGTACTTTGATGAAGATTTTTTTTCCACTAATAAAGTTTCACTGCTGACGGTGATCTTAGGACCTAAAGGCCTTTAGTGACAAATTTAATTTTTTGTTTTATTTGGAGAGAGAGCGCCAATAATGCCATAAACAAAACATCATATCAAATCAAAATTGAGCGCATAAGATAAAATTACAAAACATATTTCGTGTTTCCTAGTTTAACAGTACAGCAATGAGCATCTGCACTGCAAAAAAAATGAGATTTCCATGTGGAAAGTCATAATGAAATATAGTGTGTAAAGGTCATCTTTCCACATCATTGTGGAAATATGTATGGAAAGTTGATGTATGGAAAGCTATATTTCCACTATATTTCCAGTACTGATATTTAGAGTAAGATATGGAAATAAGTATTTCCACTATATTTCCAGTAGTGAATTTTACTTTTATGATTTGGCTGTAATTTTGAGGGATGATAGTACCGTTTTTGGTCTTTATTTCCCTTTTTAAAAAATTAAGATCTGTTGAAAAGTAGGCCTAGATAGCGGCACATGGTAAAACGCCGAACGGCCGAACGGCCGAACGGGCCGAACGACTCGGTAACACTAAAACCCGGTGTATGGTGCACGTATGGTGGACGTGGCCGGACGCGGCCGGACGGCGCCGAACGTCACTATTTCGTGGCCGGACGCCACTTACAAGTGGCCGAACGCCAGTTGTTTAGCCGTTCGGCCACTTGGTAAAATTCATAATTCTCTGATACACGCGTAGAAAATCTAAACTTAGAAACAGATAGAGTGTTTTCGACTCGGAGAATTGCTTAAACTTTTGGAAAATATCTAGTAATCTACTATATCTTTAATTATTGCACGATTTGTCATTCAATTCCAGCTTACAGGTTAGAATACCTCAACTTTAAAACCTTATCATTTTTGTTGGCGTATTCTTGGAGGGAGATAAGGGGCAGTGGAGGACTTTGAAACAGGAATGAAGACACGGACTCAGATTACTCCGTGACCTCTTGGGATTCGTTCTGTTCTTAACACTCTTTTTGCCTTCAACAGTTGAATCACTGTGCTTTTTCCGGAAATGTGTCAAGAGAAACATTATTATTCAACTAAAATGAATTTTCTATTGGTCCTTGTTGGTTCAATTATGAGTATTCTTTTTCTTTTGTATCTTACTTGCTTTGGTGGGCTGACAAGAGTACAGTGTAAGATTAAAGTATTATTTTACCCGGAAAAGAGGGAGAAAAAAATCAATAAAGAAACTCAAAATAAGTATGCATTCTAAACTCCCTCGGCTGTTCAGGGAAAATCTGATGTTGATGAAGTTTGCAGTTTTTAATCAAGACTATTGTAACCGGAAGTGTGGTTTCAACATTACTGATAACAGGAGAAAATATTTTTTGTTGTCATTGTTGGAAAATTGCGTAATAGTGAGCGTGCACCAACTCAATAACACCGGAACGTGATCAGAAACACATAATGAAAGGTGATGGAGAGACAGAAAAATATGTATTCAATTCACCTAGATTTAAAAAAAAAATCTATTCTTAAAAAAAAGTGTAATTAGACGTAATTAGGCCCGTAGGGTGCACAACTTAATAATGTTAACGGATGTCAGGTCTCTCGTAGGCGTTTGTCAAATGTTAAAGATAATATTTGCATTTTTGTACCCAGAAAGCACATTTACAGGATAAAAAGGACATTTTTGCACATGAAAGGTGTATTGTTGTATCTTAAAAGAGTGCAACTTGACCCGTTCTTTCTTGTACTCAAAATTAATTTTTTCGGTGAATTAGCCGGACTCGATTATATATTTTTTGTGTGTAACACGTTTTGCTTCTGTGTTAGAAATTAATTAACTTTACGTATATACGTATATCCAGTAACTTACCTTTCGTGGCTTCTACTTTAACACTTTTTTAATTAAAACCTTTACTGGATAATTCATATTATTGTCGTTGAGAAAACCAAGAGAAAAAAAAAAACAGATCTAAACGCAATAAAGTAAATAATTGCTTGTATATTTCAAATGAATTTGAAATCCTCTATATTTTGAATTTTGTATACAATAAAGTTTGAGTTGTGCATGAGAAAACAAATATCTATTGTTTTCACTTGTCATTTCCTCGTGATAAAGGTTACACTGAATTGAAGAAAGAACAAATCAACAACTTTTCTTCAAGGAAGCCAAATTTCTTTTTTCTTTTTAGTTTCTTGGCAGTAAAACTAACTACTCTTTTAAAAACAAAAAACAAAAAAAAAAACCGTATTTTTTAAAAAAACAATGTTTGGTAAATATTAGAGTATTTTCACAGGACAGTTAAAAGACAAAAATCATGACTATGAATCGTGTATAATTCTATTCTCCTCCTTCAATACGCGATGCCATGCACGATCATTTTACATCCATTTACTCGAGTAATTCTTGTATATTTTTTTATATAACAAATTGATTTGCCCTGCAAGAGAATTAGTCCTTAATTGATTAAATCTCCAGACAAAAATAATGACATACTCAGCAACAAGCTGAAAAAACGTCCAGGTGGAAAGAAATTGGCAGGTGACAGCTTAGAGGTCGAAGAAAGTTTCTGTAAATAAGATGGTGAAATGAATTAAATGTAAAAAAAAAAAATGTTACTTTTTGTTACTATTACTATTATTTTATTTTGTTGTTTATTACAGTTCTTTCTTTGTGTGTAGTGTCAGAAATAAATTACTTTGGATGAAACTTATTACATTTGTCATGCGTTGGAATAACGTTGGTGTTACAAATGTTTTGGTATAATTAGTTTTCTTTGGGTGCAGAGAATTTCTTTTGCTTTCCGTTTGATTTGTTGTGAAAGTACTAGAGACGAGTTTTGTAGATATTGATCCTTTGGATTACAAATTTCTTTATTCTAATATTCACTTCAGGTCTGAAATCCCACAGAGCATTTATCATTTTATTTATACAAAGAATTTGCAAAACCTGATTTAGCAAACAAATAGAGTAAAGTTATTGTTTGGCTTAAAACTGTCTGTTTTACACTAAATTCTCCTTTAAACTCACTTTCCCCCCGTTTTTAATTTAATTCTATAACTTTATCATATGTTTTATTGCATTAAAAATGTGAAATGCTAAACCAAAGTTTCAAATGTCAAACCTTGCCCAGGTTATGAGTCACACCAATACCCTGAAAACTTTCTGGTTAAAATGTGCAATGGTTTATTGAATTCCTACAATCGTGCCACATAAATTCTTGTAAATCTTCCAATTTGATAGTGAATGTCGTCATACAATCTATTCTTGATATCATTTTGTCAACTAACTGATCGACTTGACTGACTCAGAGCATTGTCACGATTCATATCATTTACTACATTAATATGGTCACAATTTTCTAGATAAGTGAAAATCTGAGTTTTGTGCTTCTCTGGAAAATAAGTTTTCTGAAAAAGATGTACTTATCTAGAAAAGTAAATTCCAGTTGCATGAGGTAGATTTTGCACATTTTGATATTTCGTTTCTTTATTAAAAATGGCACCAAAATGGAATCTAGTATAAATGAAGTTGATTAAACAAAGTTTAATAGTTCTTGATTTTGGAAGAAGTTACATGGGCTAAATTTATTTTTGTTTAGGGGTTGAAATAGATCAACAGCTATTTTGTTGTTTCTGATAAGCGAACTGCATTATAGGTAATATTTCACTTTGTCATATATGGAGTCATGTTTACCAGAAAACTAATGCCGTGTGAACACGCATGGTTTTTCAGATAAATAAAATTTGAATTTTGACTTATCTGAAAAACTTGGTACATGTAAACTTGGTAAACGTCACACACAGTTAGCAGAATTAGCGACTTACACCCTTTAACAAGTGTTTTATACTTGTTAAACAACAAGTTTTAAACTTTTAATATGTGAAAAACCTTAATAGAATTCAGATAACTAAACAATCTCTACTCATTTGATGATAAATTCGTTTTTCCATCAACTGATTAATCTATAAATTCTAAACGAAAACACTATCATTCAATCTTTGTCTTTCAGGGCTGTTTAAGGGGTTTCTAATTAATGGGCTAATAGGTATAGTCCAGTTGATTTTTCCAATGGGTCAATCATTTCTCTCGATTGTTCTTTTTCTGAAAACAATATAACTCAGGAAATAATAATAGGAAGGTTGTTCCCAACTACGCTATTTAAATTGTGTTTGGCAGCCCATCTGCTTAGGTAAAAAGAGAATTCAAATCTTGTGGCAAAAAATAATAACAACGATGTCCTGTTAGAGACTACATTATTTCCCCGCATTACCACCAGGGACAAGAAGACCCCGCCCATTTCATGACGTCATCGATTCTCATTCCCTCAACATTGGTTTGCCATTAGTTCGAGCTCGGATAGCCGAGGTGCCGGGTTGACAAGACAAATTTTGGACGTTTTCCTCTAGAAAATCGCCATTTCTCGACTGTTCGACCGATGTTTGGTGCTGGACAAGATCGGTTGAGGTTTATACTTTTGTTTTACACTTGTGATAGATATTCAGACACCTTTTCCGGGATTTTAGCTCTGTCTATGTGAGAGCAATGGCCGGCGTCGCATTTTAGTTGAGATTGTTTGTCAATTTTTTGCCATTTTTCAACATAATAACGTGGTGTTTCGTCGCTTTCCCGTGGATTATCCAACAGTGTATTTTTCATCAAATTATTTTCTAACGATTAATGGGTAAGAAAATTGCGGCGATTTAATCATCATTTCAACCCGTGATGATATTGGGCGAAATTTTACTAGAAAAAGCGATTTTGTTCGCGCGAACTGACGATTTTCTTCTCTATCTTATCAATCTGCTTCGATTCATCCCGGAATCAGCCAGGAAAAGTCTCCAAACTCACATTCACGCCAAGCCAGGTAAGAAAAATAATTTTTTTTTCTCCCAAATTGATTATTTTCATACCTGCTTTTATTTCTTTTTTTTTCTTTCAAACATTTGTTTTCTACGTTTATTCTATACACTGTTTGGATGGGAAAAATGTGCGAAGATTTTGTTCGTTGGTAATTTTCGGTTTAAATGTGTATCAGTTGAAAGGATTTTCGTTGTTTGAACTCGTTTTCTGCTTTCGGCTCGTCCTTTCCTCGCTTAGTAAAAATATGGCCGACGCCAACCTCTTCTCAGGGTCTCGGTTAAAACAAACTAGTGAACATTCCGAGTTTACTCTACCTGTTCCTTTTAAAATTGGTGTAAAGACGCAAGGAAAGATTTATTTTTGTCCAATTTGGACTTGAATTTACGTTATTGTATTGTTGAATGTATCAATTTGAATGTTTTAAGCATTTTTGTGATCAAGTGTTGTGCGAATCTCTATTTTTTTCGTATTTTTTTTTTTTAAATAGAAAAACACATTCTCTGGAAGCAATCATTTTAATTACATTAGGATAATAAAATGTCAATGTCGTTTTAATTTTTAATGGTGTAATTTTTACCACATAGCTTTACCGAAGAAATATTATTTTTATTTTTGTGAAAACTGAAAAGACGATTTTTATTATTTTTTTTATTTTATTTTTTTCATTTTTGTAAGAAATTCAACTTGAATAATTCAGAATATCGAAGCGAAATTCGCTCGAATTTTAATATGTAACGAAAATTAGAGTTAAAAATCCATATCCCACACTCGACTCTGTATAGAAACATTTTTCCTGGAGAAAAAAAAAATATAACTCATTTATGTCCATGCATTTTAAAATCATTTTACCATATTTGTTTTGGAAGCCATTATGCAGATTTTTACTCCTAATTTAATTATAATGAAAACTTAAGAAAGAATTTAAATTTTGCTCCAACTAAACATTTATGAAGGAAAAAAAAACGCCATAAAACAAGGCACTTTTACTCCATTAGGCTTAATACAGGCCTAAATCATATTCCCCACCTTCTATTCGATTTTTATACTGGACTGGAACAGAACAGGTAGTTAAAAGAATGGTTTTGTTCCGAGCAGTCTAATTTGAGACCAGCTGCAATTCTAAGAAGACCGTGCATTTTGCAACTCCCATTTTTTGATCATACCTCAATAACCGAAATGGAAAAATAGTAAATAAAGAATTATCTCGCTTTTCAGCCTTTTATGGTTGATTCTTTGATGACGACGCGTAAAAAACTAAATTTCATCCAACAAAAAGTTGAATATCGACAAATTTTCACACATTTTCAGTACCAAATACACCCCATGCTTTAAATTAAATTTTCTATTAATTTTTAACATAAAACATGGATTTTTTTTTTAAAAACAAAATATATATTTTATGTTGTATACAAACACCCTTTACAAACAGAGGGACACTTGTGTAGGGAATAATATTTTATTGAACGAGCCAGCACTTGGGTGGTGACCTGTGCTAGGGTTTGGGAAGGAATCAGGTTGCTGGTGAGGGCCCTTTGCAAGTCCCTAACTTGAGACACGCCCACAGAGGACACATGAATCAGACAAGGGGCCAAAAGGAGACTCATTCCACCCCCTAGGGAACTTGTACAAATGGAAAATTGTACAAATTTACTGTGTGACAAGGTGCTTAAAATAGATTTAAAATGCAAGGAGTTTCATTGGAATGTCAACAAGTGTTGTACACCAGCAGTTGCTGGCAGAGCTTGATCAATTGTTAATTATTTTAGGTCTGGTTACTGACATTGATATTATCTCATCAGGCTTTGTATAGCCTGTTATTTCGCCTGTCTGTCACCGTAATGGCACGGCACGTACTTGTTTTTCTCGCCGCCATTATTATTATTGATACCTGCACTTTGGCATTGTTCAGATCTGGGGATCAGGTTTGGTTGAACTGGCAGTACCAATTTGAGCCTTCAATGTCTTCGATCATGGAAAGTAAGTTGAAGTTTGGATTTTATATAATGTTTACGAATTAATATAAATGTCTGAGAGCTGGGGTGAGATGGGGCCCGGCATGTATAAATAAAATCCATAAATAAACAATGCGACTTTGGGGCCCCAGTCAAGTGAGATTGTAGTTGGTGTAGTTTTGTTGGTAATGGAATTGATTACTAGTTATTTGCAAGTGTTTTCTGGGTGGGTTTTGGACGGATGGGGTTTGGGATTGGGACTGTCGAGGATGAGAAGAATGGAAATTGAAAAATAAAGAGTTTAGAAAGAATGGTATTTTTTATTATTTTAAATACTTATATACAGGATGTTATTTTAAGGAGGGGTAGGAATTGGTTGTGTGAGAAGTGAACACAAGTGGTAAGTTGGATCTCGTTATAAGAAAATGGCTTCAAATTGCTATATTAGGATCAAATGGAGAGGGCACGGGGTTTTACATTCGTACTGCTTTATGGTGGTTGCTTGGGTGTGATAGGATTTGATTTTTGAAAACTGTAATTTTGGTTTCACTAGAAAATAAGTGTTGGTAAAATTGTCAAGTTCGGATGAAAATATTTTTTTTTGTTGATTTTGGAAAATATAGGGTTAGTGGTTGAGAGAATGAGAATAAAAGGATGCAACGTTCAACTTGTTATTATTTTTGTTTTCTTCTTCTAAAGAAAATAGAAAAAGGAATTTAAAGATTTTTTTTTTTTCTAATTTTGTCCTTTTTTGTGGATTAAATTAATTTTTTTTTATTTCGAAAAAACTTGGGAGATAAGGTGTCATCTAGAATTTTTTTGAGTGAATTTAATGGTTCTTCTTGAAAGAGTTTTTGTTGGGAGAAAGCCGTAAGCCATAACTACGCTTTTAGAGAGGAACAGGACTGGAAACCATAGATTTAGCCGAGATTTTTATAGTTGTGGGTAGAAGAGTATAGAAATTTAAGTTGTAATGTTTATAACAAAGCTCCTCCACCAACAGGGACATTTCACATGATGACCTAAACTGATTGAGACCTAAATAAGACATTTTTTAAAGCAAGTAACTGTGGATTTTAACATACATGTTGACTAACCTGGGTTTAGTCAATTTGTTCTGACCGGGCCTCTGTTTGGTTTTACTTAGACGCTTCATCAACTAACTATAACAAATTGGCTACTTCCTGCTGGATGTATTTGAGCTTAACTAACACTGAATCCAGAAGGAGTTTCATTTCTCATTATTGAAATGGCATTCAGTCAGTGACTCATGTGTCATTAAGTTATCTCTACATCAAAACATTTATTTATTTGTTTAAAAAAGATTAATTATCTTGTTAGGTGATTGATGCAATGAGTTATAGGAAAATAAACAAGAATATTGGTGTTAACTGTTCTTACATGGGAGAACAAGCTATGTTCGCAATTTTTCTAGTGATATTGTATCGTTGAGTTGAAACTCACCTGACGCAAGAAAGGATAGGTTTTTATTTCTAATATTTTTTTCTAGAAAAATCATAGGTACTTTTTCTTTTTCTTTTTCCCTCGAGTATTAACCAATTGAAAACAAAGGCTGCGGAGTGGTGTATGACATATGAGTAGCCATTTTTCTTGATTGTTGGAAGGTAGTAAGATGGTGGCAGCTGTATGTTGGCTGCAAATCTTTTCGCTACCGACTAGTGAGTCTAAGCGAGACCAGATGTGTCACCATGTCTCTCTTTTTGCTTATCTCTCTTGATAATTTATCACTTCACTGCTAACTTGCTATATGCATTCCTTTTTCATGTTGCTGGGGAATTTGCTATGTAAATAATTTTTAGGTTTAAAGCTTGTACTACCTTTTAAATCTTTTTTTTCTTTCTCTTCCCTCTTTTCTTTTGAACAATTTTTATTTTATTTTTTATTTTTTTGTTTTTTTGTGGCAGTCAAACTTTTTTTGAGGAAAGGAATTTTTTGGGCAAAGTGGGGGAAAAAAAGATGAAACGTGATTAAACTAAATTAAGTTTGGAATTAAATTGAGATTAGATAGAAGGTTATTTTAAAAAGTTAAAGGTGATATGATTCTGATGAATTGAATTATTTGGAGTTTTTGGATTTAGGCAAGGAGATGTGGACGGGAAATGGCTTTTACCCGGCCGATTAAGACGAGCTGATGTCGGCTTGGACGAAAGTTTTTTTTCCCGTACTGTTGATTTTGGATGAATTCTTTAACAAATTAGTCGTTTTTAATTAAAAATGTGAATCTACTCGACTATTTGATTAAATCAGATATGAATTAAGCCTTAAATTGCAAAATTAAGTAAAAAAAACTTCGAAAATTGTACGTAATGAATGCAGTGTAATCGCAGTTGTTGACAATGGACGTTGAAAAATGCACTCTTCAAGCACTTGACCACAGAAATTGTTCGAAATAATAAATTCTCCATGTTGGGAGACAAAAAAGAAATAAAATGAAAGACGAAAAAAATAGTTTTATTTATGAGTCAGCCGACTATGGAATTCACTAGAAATTCACCGAGACACACTTAAAAAGCTTAAAGCATGTTGTTTGTGCTGAGTTGTGTCTCATGCATCAAACACTTTTATCTTATCTGAGCAGACAAGACAAATTTTGAAACCATGGTAACTTATAGAGGGGTATTGTTTGTAAAGTCTTGTTTTTCTTATTACTGGAATGGCTGCTGATAAGAGCAAATTATCTACGAATTATTGAGTTATCGGAAAGCAAAAATAGAAATACACACTTAGGATTTTCACATTTCAACGTGGAAGTTTGCTCATTTTAAAAAAAAATTATCTCTCTTGTGATAAGAAATGGAGCGTTTTATAGGTGATTACAGGCAAATCAATCGGTGAGCTCATGGTTAAAATGTGTCCTGTTGACTCATTTGTAAGGAAAAGGAAACTTTCACTCGCAGTCCCCCTTATCATCTGTTGGAAAGGGTCTGCATCAACTCCAATCCCAGGCAACTTGCAGTGGGATTTTGTAAAAAAAAATAAATAAACTCGATAAGACGTAAAGTGAAGAAAGAAGACATGCATATTGTCGAAATGTCAAAAGTTAAAAAGGATGATTTTAAGCTGAAATTCTGATTGGCTTCGATTTGTTGCTAGTACAACTTGCACGAGAATTTGTTGAATTTAAATGGCAAGAAGAAGAAAAAAAGAGGGAATCTGGAAACGTGAAGCCATGTTTGGCCTTAGTTGTTAAACATCTGGTATTTCCACCTGCGTTTAGCCCAGCCGGGGTGAAGTAATGTCAAGGATTCACTCACATACCTGTTAACTCATCATACGTGTATGGAGAGTCACTATAGGATGTGTTAATGGGATTACACTTCCTCGACAAAGAGGGTTATGACTAGTGGTGCAATGCAAATATGAAAAAAATAATAATTTTTTTTTTCTTGAATGGATTTTAAAGGTCAAGTGCAATGAGTGATATGATAAAATGAATCAACTGTTTAAATAAATAAAAAAAAATTGCAAAATTATCGTGCGAACTCTGACGTCACAAGATCCAAAGTTTGAATAGTTTTTTTGTTGTTGCTGTTTTTCTTTCTTTTGTGGTGCAACCGATTTTAGATTAACCATGCAGGACAAGATTTAAGCGTGGACGGTCAAAAACTAGGAATTTGTGCTGTAGAGCTTGGCTGTTTATAATTACGAGCGAAATGCTGCGGAAACGAAATTTTTCCACTTTTCGCTAATTGTAACATAAATCTGCCATATCTATAAGGAAAAAGGACCTGCCACAAACTATTGTATACACTTTAAATAGGGAACGAGATTAACATGTGCCGCACTGAAAATTTAAAGGTCAAGTGCTTGACCTTTAATTTTTGAGATTTGACTTAAAGCGCACCGGTATGTATATACATGATGCGAATTCAGCACTGCAATAAATAAAAGGCAGTAGAGTTTAATATTTTTATTTTTCGTTTGTTGGTTTATTTTGTTTTCTACCTGTTGAAATATGTGCATTAAGAAATTGTTTGTGCTTCCTTACATACGCTTTTCTTGTGATTTAGTTTGAGCTGAGTTATGGGATGCGAGTTTATTTGTTGTCGTGTGTCTGTGGGCTTGATAAATCATATTTTTGGGGAGAGTCCACTCCTAGGGAATGGATGCTATGTTTGGAATGCACACTTGAGATGATGATGGACAGCAGCAACGCATTGTGCTTATATTCTTGTTTACCGGCCATCTACTTGAAGATTGCTTTTTTATGGCTTTGGAAAATTTTCCCCCATTTTTTTTCCTCATTTTTTTTATTTTTATAAAAGAGACTTGAACAATATGCAGAAATTTATGATTAAAATCAATTTTCGCATATTTCCTCCTTTTTCTTTGCAAGTATAGTTGCGAGAAAGTGAGACGAGTAAATTCTCATGAAGGATCTAGTTGAAGACAATGGTTTTCTAATGATTATTCATGTTCACACTCCATTTGCTTTGCGTCTCAAAGACTTGCTAGAAACTTGGGATTTTGCCATCAAGTTGTCTTCATTACTTGCCTGATAAAAGTTGAGTATAAGAGAGAAAAAAGGAATATTCAGGCACTGTTTGTAGTTTTGATAGGTTTTTCTATGTGTTGTAATTTGCAAAAGATGGTTTTTGTGCATTTGGCTACATCTGGTCTTTCTTTTTTCTACTCTTTATTTCCCAGGGTTTTTTCCTCCTCCTTGCGATTGTAAATGTTTTCCATAGAAATGTTGTTGATGTTGGAGGTACAAGAATTGGCTTGATTTGATGTATACTAGAGATAAATTTGATGAAAAATTTTAGCACTAGGCTTGAATTGGTCATTGAAATGCAGTGGAATAAAACATGATGGGTCTGATTAAATTGTAGGGAAACATTACAATGGAATGAAAACATGTGAGAAACCAATTGAGGTGAAAAGAGGATTTAAAAAAATTAAGTTTTTTTTTTTGGAGAAACTTGTTTTTCTACAGGAGGTATGGCCCATTTCGAGTGGGGGATAGTGTGTTCTTTGTCCTTGCACTTAATGAGTAGAACTGGGCATGGACTCTCTCTCACTGTCCTGTCAATTAGGGTTATGAGAAGTAGTTTTGTGAATTTGAACTAAGAAGGTGGTCACATTCCTGTCTTCATTTGCATGCTAATAAATAGGTAGGCAACAGGCAGGGAATTGCATTTCTCAAGAGTTGTTTCATGAATTTTTCAGATTTGTTACTTTTTTTTGGTAGTAGGGGGAACTGGAGGATATGTTTACAGCTTTTTGGTGAAATGTTACTTCAGTGATAATATAAAAAAGGTGTAAAAAAAATTGAAGGTGATTTTTTTTCCTTCTTTTAAAACTTTTAATTTGTTGTTTTTATATTTTTATAGCAGTTATGGGCCAATTAGTTAAATGAGAAGTAATTGGAGCTGACTGGAATTTTGAATGAATGTTAAATGAATTTTTTCTCTCGTTTATTTCATGGAGAATTTGAGATTTTATGTAAAATTCCAAGGTTTTTTATTTTTTTCATGCTGTAAATTCTAACAAGCCTAACAGCCATAAACTAAAATGGGAAAAGTGAGTAGGATTAATAATTGTTTCAACAAGGACACTTGTTTTTGTATAGAAAGAAAAATTCAAGTTGAACATGAAATTCTACTTGCATATGCAATGGCTATGACGAATTCCTTTGTTGTGTGTCTAAGCAAAAAACCAGGAGGGGAGTTTCCTTTTATTACAAAAAAGAAAAACCATTGATAATAACTTAAAATGGAGTTATACTCTGTAGTAGCCTTGTAATCCAGTTTGTAACAACCCCAATGGCATAGAAAAAAAAGAGGGAATGATTTCAGTAGCAGAAGAATGAAGGAAGGGACACATACATCATAATAAGTTGTTAATGGAGCGAGGTAGAAAAAAAAAAGAGACGGGGAGTGGAGGGAGTAAAATAATGAAAATGACTGAAAGATGGGTTTGTAAATGAGCCATTTGCAAGTCGAGTGGGCGTGGTGGAAGGTGTTTAATTCTTGAGAAAAACACAAGCAGACATGTTTATGAAACGCAGACTGTTTTTGTGCATTTCAAACAGGTAATGGTCCAAGTTCTGACTCGGCTTGCAGCATAAATTGGAGATAAAGTGCGAGAGAATAGAAATGGTAAATACATTAGAGGAGACGAGAGTGCGAATACAAGTGTCATTAAACAAAAAGATATTTTGGACTGCGGTGAAATTTTATGTTTCTAAGATGGCAGTAAAATGAAAGTAGGAGGTACGGCAGATGAAAGGGCATTAACCCTGTAGGAATGGGGCATTTTGTGACCTTATCTGCAAGACATAATTTTTAGGAAACAACACTTGTTTCCTGAACAACAGTGCAACTGCCTGTCGTTTTACCTTGTAATTGTGTCTTGGGTCATTTCGACTGTGGCTTAGGTCCAACATGAGGTTGGTAAAGATTTTTTTTTTTTTTTTTTAAATAAGCGTTAGATGGGATTTGGAATGGGAATGTTAGGTTTGTTTGTAGATTTTTATTCTAAATAAATTTTCAGTGAAATTAATAGTGGGTTTTAGCAAGAGGGAATAAATCTGAATTGTATGTTTGGTTGTTGGTTATTTTTTAATCTGGGAAACGTGGTTTTGAGTGGGAATGGTGGAAAATAAGTGTTGATAATGTTGATTTTTATCAATTCCGAGTCATAGTCACGTTACCGAATGGAAAGCCAAGCGATGAATTGTTTAGATTAATCCGAAGATGAAGTTGGGTGAAAGCCCTTTAATATGTTTGTAATGGGTAATGGCGAATTTCATATTTTTGGAAGTTATTTAACATCATGAGGTTTAAAGAGCGCTTTAAGAATCTACCGTCGGCAATAGGGATGGTGCAAAATGTGATTTTCGTCATTTTAATACTTAACAGGGTGGAAAATGGGATTTACTAAACGTAAAACATAAGGAGCATTCAAAGCTGAGTCACTTCTTCTTCTTAAATGTCTTTTGGCAGGCCTGTGTGACGGCGTATTTGTGAAACGAAGGCACTAAAAAATAAGGCAATTGCAGTTTATTTCTTCGTCTTTTGTAAATCACTTTCCGGTACTGCACATGCGCACTGTTTGAGCTGAAATATGGTGGGGTGTGTCTAATCAATGGAATCTGTGATTATTTATTTTATAATCTGCTTTATTTGAGATGTGCCAAGTCCTTAATGTGTGTGGCATATGTTTGATAAGTCGCATAGTTGTTATGTCAGCTGTGCTGTAAGTATAAGTAATGTTCTGCAAGTGTCCCGTATATTATGGATCTTGTGGGGAATCATGTGTTGGTCACGTGTAATAAGGATCTTGCGGTGTTTAGTCACTTATAAGTTATTATGTAATTCATAAACACAGTCGGTCGTGTTAAACTTCCATAGAAAACATTATTCAGACGTGTGATAAGTGCGTGTTATCACAATTGAAATTCTGGAAGTTCCCTAACAAGTAAACTTTATGAGGCTCAGTTTGCTCACTTTGTTGAGTTTGTTGAACACATTGTGGCTATGATATCTTGGTGCGTTGTCAACGGGCATTATAATTTTTTAGCGGTAAGTTTGAAGTTTTGCACGAGATATAAAGTGAAGATGGTGTCCACTTGCCTGGTCGCTGGTCTCTGAATTGAAATTTCGACTTGTCTGCCAAGAAAATAATGGTTAACACATGCTTTATTGGCACATGTTTATGGCGTGTGGCATGATGGGAGTGATGAGAGGTTATTGTACTAAGAGCAGCAGCTGTGATCCAGGAGCTGCTAGTGGTGTTATGGATTAGTTGCTCCAGTTTGTCGTTTGTAATTGCTGGAGTTGTGCTGAATCAGGTATAATAGGCCTTAAAGCAGATAGAGGAGAATGTGGATTTAATTATGCAAATGAGGACTGATAATGTGACAAATTTAAATCGGGCCTAGTTAGACGAAGGGGGAGTGTTATTAAAATGCAGATAAAAAAATTGATTCTATATAAAATGTTTAAAAGGATAAATAATTGGATTAGAGATAGGATAGAAGGGGGAAAATTTGTACTGCGAGGAAAAGGTCCAGTGATCAAGTATCCTGGACAAAATGGGTCATTTGATTGATTTTTTGGATGCATTCTAATAATTTCTGAAAAAAATACAAGGTCAATTCTTTTTAATGTTAATTACTGGCTTGTAACAAGTGATTTGATTAAAGTGGGACATTGTTGTTAAAATGTTAAATTGGTGTTAAAAAGATTTTCTGAAATTGTTTAAATCTTACTGACGACAGTTTATTGTTGGGGAGAGATAATAATGAGACATTTATTGTTGGTAATAACGGGGAAAATTTTAATAATGGGACGTTATTGTTGAAAGATTTTTAATGAAGGGGGCATCATCATTTTAAGGAAAATATCAAATTTGGCAATATTTTCCAATGAAACATTATTATTGTTGCAAAATGTTAAGAATGGGACATTTAAAAAGAATAAAATTTAAGAATTATTTCTTGGAGAAAGTGATACATTGTGTAAAAAAATGTGAAAAGACATTATTATATTGGAATTTTTCTGAAGTGTTTTTAAGATTTTTATTGAGCATTTAAAAAATGTGTGGAATGTTTGTTTTTTTACAAAAAAAGATTGCAGTTTTTTTTTTTAATGTTCTTTACTTGAACTGAGTTTTGTGTGATTTGAGGTCAAGATCCCGGTGCTTAATTTAAATCCGATCGGATCTGGTCTGCTGGTTTTTTATTTTTCGTTCTTCGATTTTCTCCTACTCCCCTATATTTGAAAAAATACATTTTAGGCCAATGTGCTATTGATTAGTTAGCCATCTTGTTGTTTTATTTTGACCTCTCTGTATTGTTCTATGAACCAATTACGCGATGAATTCTGGGATTCAGGTTAATACTGTTCGGCCTTGTGGGAACATACAGAAGTGCTTATAATGTTACGTGAAAAGTTATCACGTGAAGGGACAGTTGTAATTACTTTTCTAGGTATATCGAAAGAAGGCAAAGAAGATCTTTTTCTTTTTCTTCCTAAAACCATTCTCCGCAATTATATTCTTGTTTAACTTAAGTGCATGCAAGGCGATGAAGGAAAAATGCAACTCTCATGGGAGAAAACTTTTAAAAAATTCGGTAAGTTGATTTCTTTTGGAGGTTTCGCTTTTTATTTAAAAAATTTTTTTTTCTATGTATCGAGTGTTATTTAATATTAACTGCAGGGAAGAAACTGGTTCCGTTACATTTGTCACGCTCGATAGGGATGAAATTATTATGGGAAATGCGTGTAAAAATAGAATAGGCTTGTAGATGTTGGCTTCATTCGTGGGCCGGTTCTCACTAATTTAATATTACCTTGTATTGCACAAGGTTATTTCTTGAACGGATGCAAAGAGGTATATTTTACTGCGGGATAATATGATGTAAACTTGTAAAGCTTCTTGGAAATCTATACATTATTATCATGTATTTAATTCTTTCAAAATTATATATATTTTTTCCAACAATAGTTCAACATTTTTGCTCCGAATGGTTGGGTTTGTTGCGCTTCACAAATAAAATTTAACTTGGAAGAAAATGGAATGAAAATTTTCAAATGGGTTTTTGCTGGATCAATGTGCCACGATGGATTATTCTACTATGGTCATGTAGTGTAGTATGAAATGGTATAAAAGTGTAATGATTGGGTTAGCAACAAACAAAAAAAGAGAGAGAAATGAAAAATTTGCATTTTCCAATTTGAAAAATGTGAAAAATCTTTCTCGTAAACATTGAAGTGGTGAGGAAAAAAGAAAAATTACACCATAACAACTCAAATTGTATAAATCCTTAACAATGTGCACAGCTGTCAAGATATGCAAAATATATTTGATTTCTGCATCGCTCAATTTGAACATGTGTACCCTTAAACAGAAATTGAAGGTTTAAGAGGAAATCTGACCTTTCTCATTTATCGCTGATAAATTGAAACAGATTTAAGTAGGCACGTATATTGGCGCCATGTAATGAGCCGAGTATGACGCTTGCCTTTAAAGGAAGCACTTCCTTGAAGCCAAGGATTCTGAACAAATAAACAACATGAGCCATAAGTTCAATAAACAAGATGGAAGCAGAGAATTGAAAACAGGTTTGAGGTTTAACCTATTGTTTATTTATTTACATCCTGGCATATATTATTTGTAGGGGGAAAAATTGTTTGTAACGAGAGACAGTCGACTATTTAAAAAGAAAATGATTGAAAGCAAATTTAAAGGTGACCAGTGACCACAGAACAAGTTGAAATGAAAGAAGAAACGCAGAGAAGTGTTTGACAATGAGAAAAACAGCACGAAAGAGATTGATAATAAGAAAAAGACCTCCCTGTGATGACATACAAGATGTTGTCCCCACAGGTGGCCATCTTGGTAAGGGTTGCCTGCGGTCGCCAGGTGTGAGTAGAACACTTTTCGTGAATAGGGGTGTGAAGCTGTCTTGGTGGACCCTCTGAAGTGGAAATGGTGTCTTCCCTCGAGCAATCAATGGCAAGGGTCTGAGGCCTCCAAATTTCGATTGCTCCACACTTGCCAGACCCAATTCTTGAGGGTCCTCCATTTCTTACACAGACAAGTGAATTATTTAAGAAATTTTTTTATCTGTGGGCGAGGAGGGAGGGATAGTTGGGCATATTTTACGGGTGGGCGGTACCTGCAAGGTCTTTACGGATGTTTGATGAAAGTTGAGGTGAAAATTCTGATGCAGTAGGTGGAAATTGGAATGGATTTTTAATTAATTGCAGGCTGGTATTTGTTGGTTGAACTTTGAAGGATAATTTGTTCTGAATTTGAGAATTCGCACGGTTTTCTATGGATTTTTTTGGGTTTGTTTTGTTTATGGAGAATGGTAATTACTTTTATGGGTTGAAATTAGACTACTAGTAATGTTAGATTCAGTTTTCAAGGTGTGGCTTTTTAGGCCTAAGTGCCAAAGGAAAACAATTATGTTCCAGTGCACCATTATTATTGGAGGGTGGATGATAGGGCTGAATTAGTTAATTGTAAAGGATCTGGTGCATTTGTTTATTTTTTTTTTGCATGTTTATCACAAGAGGGGGAGTTGAAAAACTGTTTTGCACTTTCCAATTCAAATCTAAATTTTGCAGTTTAATCTCACCCAGGGGGTGGTTCATTAATTTTTTGTTGAAACCAAACTCCAATCATTTGGCATCGCAAAAGCGCAATGACCACCAACGTTTTCAGTAGGGATAAATAAGTTCACATATAGGGAATGCAAAGGTTCAATTGTTAAAAGTCCAAAATGGCATTGTTTAAAATGCAAAGCGCAAAACATTTTCTGAATACTCATATTCTATTGATTATTTAAAGGGAAACGACTGCAGTAAAATGTAACATTATTCCTGTAATCGACGGTTTTCCTTCCGTAACGTAAATGCTCTCATTAAGCGCGGGATGCTCATTGAACGCGGTATCCTTTACAACGCGGGTCTAAATTGACCAAAACGACTGAATTTAATATCTAAATTGAACAAAACGACTAAATTCAATATCTAAATTGACCAAAACAACTAAATTCAATATCTAAATTGAACAAAATGACTAAAATAGATGTCTAAATTGATCAAGAACACTAGGTGCATTCAATAACGTGTAAACGGTCATTTAAACATGTTCTATCGGAGCATTTACGTTACTTTAAATTATTCCGAAGGATGTTGTCTCAGATGTGCAGTAACCCTTTAGTATGTCCTTTTGGATCGAAAAAAAGGTATCTTGCAGCTTGTTCAGTGGCCTCAATTGAATAATTCTAATTCTCTGCTCTAATTATACAAAAAAAAATTCAATGACGTCGAGTGATTTGCAGTCGTGTGACATGCTACTTCCGTGATTTTGTTTTCTTAAAAATCGGAGATCGACCCATTGATCTGTAAAATATTATTTTCAATTCCCCTTCGACTTATTTTTTGAACAAACAAATCCACTTAGCGGTTAGATGATTGATCCAGTTGCATTATGGGAGAGAGAAAATACAGCCCCAATGCCTAATATTGATTGATCATAGATGAGATTTGAGATCCAAACTAGAAACAGTGGCAGCTGAAATATACACCACACCTGTTCACACCATTTTCTCCATGCTTTTAGGGCAAATGCCATTTTAACCCAGCTGTTGGGAGACATGTTTGTAATTTCTTTTCAAAATCACTCAAGCACAAGAAGGAAGGGATTCTTCAAGAGGAGGTTCACAACCCAACCATTTGTTTGAGTTTAGGGTGGACTTGAAACATGTCACTTGTGCCTCTCCACATTTGACATTGTGCATTCAATTTTGTTTGTTCATAACATAACAAAATATTATGCAATAAAGGAGTGCTGGATTTATTGTTGTTTTATTTTAACATTTTGCTACGGCTTATTCATTACATGGAGTAATAACTGGCTTTGGTATCCTAACTCTGGTGAGTCACGCCACCTAAAGGCTTGATTTGCAAAACCGGATGACCTTAACGGTATTAATAAATAACATTACACATCAAATTATTCTTTTTAAAAGTTTCACTCCTTGTTTATACTTTGGAAATCCTGGAACACACTGATACCGTTTTACTTTTATCATTATTCCAGTTGCAAGTAAATGGGTTAATTTACAAAAAGCTGAATAGCAGGTGCGTTTCAACAGCTGCAGTTTCTTCTGTAAATAACGTGGTGGATATTAATCACGAGTGAAGATGCTAAATAGGAAATTCATTCATTAGTCGCTATTGTGATTTTTGTTGTTGGTGTTTTCCAAGTGACAATCATAAATGGGGGATAGAAGGTCGAAAACGAGATTCCGAAGTGTTTTCTAAAGTTTTATTTTGAAACAAGTTTGATGGAATAAAATTTGTGGGGAAAATGTAGTTGTGAATTGTAAAGGGATGGGGAGGTCGGGAAAATAGGGACGTGTATGAAGTGAGTTCACCTGTCTCTTCCATGGCTTTTCCTAATGAGTACTTATACCCCACCACACATTCCTGATGGAAGTTGAAATGTTTTTTCGACCTTGACAGGCGCTTGGTGCGCACCCTGGGGCATTTTCTTGGAAGAAAAAGAGCAATCTTTGCCCTACCACTCTCTTTTCAATTTAAAAACTGTGATTAGGAAGATTTATGAAATGTCCTGATGGACAGAGGATTACTACTGTTCATTTTGCGTGGTGACATTAAAAAATGAGAGCTTGATATGTGTGCTGGTGATTCATTAAAAGTGGTTCGTTAATGCAAACAAATGGTTGCAAGATGATGCTGACAGCTTTCCTTTATTGTTTTACATATTGTATTTAGTGGTCAAATGTTTTTTATTTTTTATTTTTTATTTTTTCAAATGTTCAGTTGAATAGATTTGATTAAATTCAAGGTTATTCTATTGGTGTAGGGTTGTTTGATTGATAGTGTGGTGTTTTGGTGCAGTGATCACCACTCGAGTGTGAGAAAGCACAATAGGATTGTTGGTCATGAAATTTAATAGAATACCAGATTTAACCGAAAAATGCATGAATTCATAGATTTTTTCAATAGAAATGTAAAAAAAAAAAGAAAATATTGCACACTTTCCGCCATTTTGGATGTTTAAAAAAGTTACAATGTACCGTATTAATGAAAGAGAAGGTTAAAGGACAAATGACGTAGAATATAATGAAATTTTGCGAGATTTAGCTGTTTTGGACGCTTGGTGGTAGACAATTAAAACATTTTTTTTATTTTTTTATTTCATTTTTATTTTACGATTATGTGATAAAGAATTGTGTGCGAATTTTAGCAATTAAGTGATTCTAACAGGTGGTACCCACATGAATCTCCCCCCCATGAAACTAGACCCTGTATGTTATGTTGATGGACCCTGACCTCACGGCCTCTGTCTCTTGGTGAAAAGTGGCTTCGTTGTATTTCATTCCTTCACTCCCTCGCCACCCTACTCAAGTTAGGAATGAAAAAATTTGTTCACAGAGGTGTAAAGAATTTTCTATTAAAATTGCATTTTTTTTTTTCAATGGAAAAATAAAGGTTGCTTTGTCTTGTTCTCTTCTTCCCAGACCGCAGTAAGACAGAAATCCGCATTCTAAACTATAGTACAACTTTAAATTTAAAAAAAAAATAATTATAATTTCGAGTTAATCTCTATCGTGTCCTACTAACGGATTAGAGAATTTTTAAGACTGCTAATGGCACAAGTTTAAACAATTTGCTTCTGTTTATTCGAACGCAGCAGACTAATTTGCGTTAATGCTTCTACTTATTCTGTAAATTGGCAGAATAATTTCATAATTGTTCTTTTCTTTTATTCCACTGGTGCACCACACAAGTTTTAACAAGTGGAAACCTCAAGCCTGATAAAGTAGAACGTGGTGGTTACTTCCACACGGGGAAAATACTATTTAAAAATTAAATATTAATTAAACATAGGGTAAGGGTAATATTTAGATTACCAGTTACATTTGCAAATTTGTCTGCAAAATCAATTTGCTCGCCTCGTAAATCACACAGGGTGTGACAAGATTCTTATTTGGACATAACTGCTAGAAGTAACTGCAATAAAATTGTTAAAATTACAATTATTGCTTTGATCCAGAAAATAATTGAAATGTTGTTGGATTTTAGTGGTAAAAATATTTACAATTTAAATTTGTGATGAGCAATTTGGATAATTTGCTGTCACTCTTTAAGAAAAAAGTTACAGAAGGTTTTCTCGTTGTGCATAAGCATTAGTTCGGTTTGCCTCAAGCAACAGGGTTACATCTGTAGCTTACCACTTCAGTTGCTAACTCGGATCAGATAAAGTGTTGGGAGTAGAAAGATAGATGGAGTTTAATGCCGCAATTAGCTAAGGCCATGTGGAACACACTTTTGGTCAAATATTTCAAACTGTTATACTTGGTAAATACAGGCGCCAAAAATTGCATTGATTTTGTCGGTAGTGATTATGATCAATTCCAAACAAATTTGGAAAAATATCAAAAATGTAAAAATAAAAAAATAAAAATTCCCTCAAAAAGAAATTGTTTTAAAACAAACAAACCAACCCTGAGACTGAAAAGCAATAAAGAGACTAGAAAGGAAAAGTTAAAGCTGGGTTTTAAATTGGAAATTCCAAAAATCTTATTCAGATACAATGAGGTTGAAGAGGAAAAAATATTGTTTCCCAGGAGTGTTCTTGAATATGTAGAAATTGTTCTGCGAGTGATTAGAAAGAATTGAGGCAAGTGTAATGAGAAAATGTTTGCGAAATGGTTTGGTATTGATTTTTTGAATTATGTATAGTGCAAACACTGTGGCCGCCATAGGTTTATGCAATGACGCCTTTAATAAGAAACCACATGAAGTGGAAATTACCGATTTGGTTCCAATTATTTATGTAAACAAATGCTGTCTATACTTCATTAACTTTGCGAAATGTTAAGATTGTATGCTTGGTAAAATTAAGTGTACTGCTCGCAGTGGGAATCGAGAATGTATCAATCATTTGAACTTAGCTCTTTCCTATACTGGAGCGAAGCTCAAGAAACATTACAGAGGGAATTGGGATTTGAATTTTTATAAGTGGCGAAGAAATAACATTGCAACACTGGCTGCATTCATAAAGGTGTGTTTCAAGTGTTTAGGTGTTAGTGTTTGTGCTTTGTGATGTTAAAAAATACGAAAACAAACAAAAACATGTGAAACACTTAAAACACGTTTTTTTGAGTGCAGCTACTACTTTTAGCGTCTGGAGTAATAAAATTTGGAATTGCTTTCAATACTATGTAAGAATAATTAGTTGAATTCACAAAATAATTTTGTTAGCAGTTAAATACACACATTTAATGATATACGCAGTAATCATGATGCAAATTGATGCATAGATAGTAGAAATTATACATTGACATTTTGCTTTGACGGTATTACAACGCAATCAATCATAAATTGGATTATCAAGCGCTTAAAGTGAGTTGATTCATAAATTCTAAGACTGGATGCTGTGAATTGGTGCGAATGGATGGCTATTCGCGAAAATGTTTTTGCTGCAGAATTTGAGATTTACAAATCCATTAGAAATCTCTTAAATCCACTGCATAGCTATCAAATCCACTGTAAATCCCAGTATAAATTTAATCGAATTTACTACACAAATCAATCAAATCTACAGTAAATATCCCAAATCTACAGCAATTTTTAACAACGGTCCAGAGGTCAAGGTAGTTTAAAGCAGAATTTAAGTAAGCTTATATCAGAAGAAAAAATGGCAGTTTGGGACTGAATATTCTACGGGTAATTATAATTTGTTAGCAACATTAGTATATTATATTATTAGTTCTGGTCTGAATTGCGTTCGATTACAATTTTTATATTCAGTAATCTTGATGTGTAAACCAGCAAAAGCTAGGAATAAGTTATTAGAAGGACGTTTAATCAATTTTTGGAAGTGCGGATTCTGAAATATCGGCTTTTTTTCAAACCCATTTAGATATTGAAATGACATTCTTTTTGATTTATTATTCTTTTATTGACGTTTGTGTCATCAAGTTGATGATTCTTAATGCATTGTTCACTTTTATTGTCTCTGAGTGTACTTGTAGCTGTTAAAATGGATTCTTGATGAAGGAAATAAAGATTTATTTTTTATATTAACTCTATGTAAATCGTCAACATGATGTAGAATATGAAATGAAATGTGCAGAGAAAAGCAATAAATTTCTTTGATCTATATTTTTTGTTTAAAATTAAATTTATAAAGGAACATTAAATGTTTGATGGTTATTAATATTTTTCAATGTTTCTTATTGTTCATCAATATTCCATAAAAGAGAAATGGGAGTTTGGAATCATCTGGCGAGCGATGATTTATTCACTTGTTTCATTTGTAATCCATTTTGATTGCATTAAACATTTAGCAGGTTTTTGCGATGGCGGAATAAGTTTTCGGCCAATGTTATTCCACTCAATTGTTTTCCAGTTTGTGTGTATTCCAATTTCGAGCTGGTCAATTTGATTTGTTGCTCCATATTGGCGTTGTGTGCTGCCACTGTGGGTGACTTCGAATGCATTTTGATGTGCATCAATCCATCATTTTGTTGGCGAAGAAAAATTGAGTCATGTTACATTGATGGCATTTCATTCTGTGAACGTGCTCTGAAACTTCCATTATATTTATGGCTTCAAGTAACAGGCATTCGGGCACCTACAATAATGAAAAAAAATATGTAATATAAAAAAAAAAGTTACAAATTGATGGAGGTGTAGTATTTCATTGTAATTTTATGGATGGCCATTTGACAGGAATTTTTTTTTTCTTTCTAGAATTTAAATGTTGGATAATCAATGGACATTTTTTGTGCACTGTAATAATATTTTTTTTTATTTTTTTTTTATTTACAGGTAAGAACGAAATTTTCATTTAAGGTTACGGTAAGATTTTTTTTCCTTCTTATTTTTGATGCATTATGTAGAATATTGTAGATGATTCCAATGCCATTACAGACAAAGGAGACTAATTGCAGCTGGGAACATTCAAATTGTTTCAACAGCTGAAAATGCATAGAATTTAAAAAGAAATTTATTATGTATAAGGCCTTCAACATTTGAAATGATGCTATTTTATGTTTATAATCAGGCGTCATTAAAATCATAAAAAATTGTTATTAAAACAAAAAAAAATTAGAACACACCTATTTTTTAATGTTAAGATGATATGGAAGTTCAATTGATGTCAGTCTAGCAACTAATCTTCTTGCCTAAAGGAAAGCTTGGACTACAATGTGATTCCAAGGTTAAGTTTTAAGGGTTCAGAGGTGGGGTAGGAAAACAAAGGGAGATGCACAATAGGTAGTGTGAATAAAAACTAAAAGATTTATATATTAGTTTTTTTTTTTTTTTTTTTAATTTTTTTTTTTTGTTTCGCATACATAAAAGGAAGAATTGACGAGATAGAGCAATCGTGGTTTTACAACCTGAATTGTTGACTGAAACTAATTAAAAAGTTAAGTCTGCTTTAATGAATTTTACAGTGAAAGTTGGAAACTATTGGTTTTGAAATTTACATAAGTAGTGAGGGGCTCAGTTTTCCTGGTGTAGTTAGCCAATCAATTTTCACACGAACTTGAAAGGATTAGTTAATGGTAAGCAGATTAAGTGACATCTGGTTACGTCGTTGAGCAACAATAGCTGTTTGCAACACGTGACCAAGTGGTGCCCCACACTAGGGACTCCAATCCCCCTTTTCTGCGCCTCGTCCTTCTCATCTCATTCATCTGTTGATGTCATTAGCAGCAAGCAGATGGTGGTAGGCGCAAACTTGGCCCCAATACCGTCTCCACTTCCGGCTGAGGGAAGGTCGGGATAAAAAGTTGCGGTTTTGAAACTCGTTTTTCGAATTTTCTGATATGACATTTGATGAATGAACCAGCGACTTAATTTAAAAGCTTTCTCTAAACATGATGTGAATTACGCCTAATCCTTTGATCTTGTCGTCAAAAATTAGCACCTTTGATCTTGTTGATGAGTCAGCGTCTTTGTTTCAAGGTTTTTTTTTTTTTAAATTTTTATTTTTAAATAAAAGTTTAACAAGTCGAGGTAAATTAAATACACGAGCTTAACCCTTTGAGTCCCCTCAAGTATGTTCCTGAAGAATAGATCATCAAGAGTTGATTGAATGATGAATCCTTGTTTGAAGCAGAAATCTCTCGGTCTTTCTCTTGGTCCAAAAGAGGCCTCAATTCCATCCCCAGGGAAACGAGACAGCTGTCCATTGTCTTGTGATCCCACTGGTCTTTTGTGTTGCTTGTGATCTCCTCAAGGGGGCACAATGTAATCCCTTTTGGAAAAGTAGGGAGACCAACCAACCAGCAAAGGAACAAGGAAGGTCTACCACGCTCTTTTACAACTCAAGAATAATTTGGGATTTGGGTTTTTAAGTTCACGGTGAAATTTGTTTGTTCGACGCATTTTTAAAATGGTGATTTTAAACTCCTGTCAAGGATGACACAATATTGCTAGAATTCGCTTTAATACTACTCACCATACTCGCCGCTATACATACAGTGCGCGTGTGAAAACCAACAGAAAGGCATTACAAGTAGTACAACTTATTGCACTATAGTTTGCTCACGTTTTTAAAACATAACCAATCAAATGGCTGCATTTTATCACATGACAAGTAGACAATGGTCACGTGATCTTCAATCCATGCGACACTTGCATGTGAAATCGTAGTACTAGCTGCCATTGCGCGGACGTGCATTCAAATCGCGCGACGTGAATCGCTACGCATCGTGTCCAGTGTGTCTTCTGCATAAGAAACACTGCTGTAGAAGGCAAGGAGCCATGCAATTATACAGTTATTCATCTGTCTGACTTATTTCGTAGACATCTCAAGTTTATATTAGGGCACCTTTTTTAAAATTAATAGAATTGCATTCTACAATTCTTAATATATTTAAACGTATATACACTGTATATATATATATATTGCTATAGCAGTTATTCGAATGAAAAATACTCTGTACAATCGATCTTCAATACAGTGATCAAAGTCGACACGCTGCGTTTTGCTGTAAATAGTGGAAAACTGCCATGTTGGGAAATTTCTTGGGATGAAATCAGAAAAAAACGTAGTCAGTTTATCACCAAGACTTTTTTTGTTCTTGAAGCTTCGACGTTTTGGCTCGCGTTTCAGTCTCTTAAAGCCCAGTACTCACAACTATTCAGACTTGAAATATTTCAATAGCTTGAAATTTTCAACTGAACCACTTGAAAAGGAATACTTTCAGCCTTTAGAATTACGTGCATGAACAATCTAGTGGTCCTCATGTATGTTAAAACCGGAAAATTTACCTACACACACAATGTCATTTGCAAATTGCATTTCGTGAGCGGAACGGTGTTGAGTACAACAAGGTTTTAAGCAAAGGCCATTATCGGGAGAATGATTCCTATAGACCTAGAACTTCTTCAAAAACGTTTATTATAGCTTCAGACCAGAGGTTTCATGTGGGTAAAAAATACCTGCAGCCAACTATTATATCCTGGTGAAAGTGATTAAATTTTGAACCCTCAAGATTCCTATTGAAGGTAGCAACCTGCAATTATAATTATAAGCCCCGTTTATTATCAATCAATGTTGGGCGTGCCACTAATGGAGATATACAAAAGCAAACCACTATATCCAAATGTGGTGTAATGGCTTTGTAGACTCCTCCTACGCATCTTACACTAATTATCGTATACATCACAAACTACTAAACAAATGCGTTCAATTCGGGTAACTTTAATGAAACAATACTTACAACAATGCACTCATAAGTTTATTTATGTCAATATTAGGTCAAAACAATTGCTTTTACATGTTCAATTGTTCCTAGAATTTCGTAATGCTTGATTAAATTTGTGTAAATTGTTGGATTGTAGCCATCTTTAGTTCAAGAAACATTTGAAAAGAAAAGTTGTTGATAGGTGGTGTGATTGATGACGTCACGGGTGCACAAAAACAGGCTGTTTATTAGTCATTTTGACACTGTTTGGTTTTTGGTGGTTTCAATATCCAATAAATATCCCAATTTTTTATATAGTGCATCCATACCGTGTCAAAATATTTTTAATAGCTAATAGATGAAGTCCTGCCTATGCTTTCATGTAACCTTTAAGGAAATATGCTGCATTGCACACACGTGTCTGAATCACAAGTGACTATAATTTAGGTGTGTTTATTCATAAATGCATTCGCTGACTTTGTGTATGCTAAGTGTATGGAGGAGAAAGATTTTTTTTTAGTTTTCAAACTGAATGCAGACGGTGTTTTAAAAATCGGAGATAATTCTGATAAAATGACAATTTAATCAACAGCCCCCTACAGTTGTGTTGCAGCTAGTATAAAGCATGGTTTTCAGTTGAAAAGAAGAATTCCGTCTGTAGGAAATGAAACTACGCAGGTTTCTTGAGCAGGTTTTAGCTTAGAGGTCTGTGCATTAATCACTTAGCTGCTGAAGCCAGCAAAGAGAAGAAGGCTCCAGGTCTAGAGATTTCTCTGGTTGGTCAACATTATGCGAACCACAGTTTTAAATTAAAGCTATTTCTTTTAAATTTGTGTCAAATTAACCCAATATATGGTGGAAGTTGATGGTTTCCTCCCAAATTTTTGTTGTTTTGCTAAAAAGGTGTTGGAAATTGGCATAATGAATTTTCTTGTCTGCTTAAATCTCTTCTCAGTTTGCTGTGAGCTTGGTAAACTTCCCTCGGGTTCATTTCAGCACGCGTTGATATTGCATTTGCAATGGCGTGAGGTCTACAATCACAATTGTGTTGCCGGCCGTAACTGTGACACAAAAGGAAACAAGACGTTCACCCTGAATGACTAGATGACCGTCTAGATATGTATTTTTTTATTGGACGGAATTCCTCTTGGTTATTTCCACCGAACTTATGGTGGAATTTACCATTCCCATTTAAATTAACTTTTACTCCGGGTCATGAACAAACAGAGCAACGTTTCGTTGGCCATCATACTTTGCCGGCAAATAAAAAATAAAGATGAAGGAAAAAATTAATGATTACTTAAAGTGGACTCAACGCTATATAGAAATTGAGTCGTCACGTGGAGATGACTGACTGTTAGTTTAATCAATTTCCAGCTTCGACTGTGGCCATTTTTTTTGTATGTCGACATCATGTGAAATGCTTTCAATGGGAACATAATATTGTTGTAAGATAAATTGGATTTCCTATTAACTAATGGGAGGTATAATACCTTCCTGCAAACCCTGCAGGGAATGATGAAACTGCATACAGTCTACCAGATGTATCGTGTAGGAAGTTTTGGATGTTTATTTCTAACCTTTTCCCACTAAAAAAAAAACAACAAGAATTCATTTTGCATCATGAAATGAAGCTGATGTACGATAAACAAATGCAGGGTTAATCAGAAAATGTAATGAGATTCTCGATTGCCGCTTCTGTTTATTGTTACTGATGAATTACAGTAAGTAGAACTGATTGATGACATTTAGTTGTGTAGATGCTTTGATGCAACTATATTTACACGAGTAGTAATTCTATAATAATAATTATCTCTTTTGGGGGGAACAATGATATATTAATTATGTTTACTGGTGGATTCATTTTTCCTTTTAGTCCAGATAACGTTTGATTACATTCTCACAGACAAAGGAACGTAGATAAAGCTGTATCTTCTCTCAACCAGGATACACTGCAAGGATATCAATGAAAATGATCTTGTAACTAAAGCGAAGTGAATGTGCGAGATTTAAACCAGATTGCACACACATTACACCTTTTTTTATGTAATGAAACTTGATTTTTTTTTTTGTAAATAGAATTTTTCCAAATAAGTCCATGTCTGAAATTTTACTCGCAGCTGTTTTTTTTTGTATGTCACCTGGTTTTGCTTTACGACTATGTCCCATGGAGTATGTATATCAAAGCACAGATAGAGGGGGTAGGTCATGGTGACAAAATATGTAAATAAATATGGTAATGAGTTGAGGTGATAATGGTGTTGAGCCGTAGATAGAGCGCCCCCCTCGGGAGAATCGTGTCAATGATCCCAGAGAATGTGGGAGATAACATCACCTGTTCTATTCAAAAGTCAAGTCAGTCTTGAGGAAGTGCACTGTTGAGATCTCTGCATAGGTGTAAACAAACCTGATTATTTTTAACTCGTTATTGTTTAATGCTTTTTTTTTTTAATTTTAATTTTTTTGAATTTATTATCTATGGACGTCCATTGTGTAAGTAGTTTTTAGGTCAGGTTCATTGCACTTCATTTTTGGAAAATAATTGAAGCCTAAATCTTTGAAGCAGTGGCTTAAACCTAGCACTTATTTTGAATTATAGTTAGGAAGAAAAATGTGGTTTTTTGATTGGAGTAACTAGTGTTGAATTATTGTTATTGAGAATTTTAAGGATTTTTCGGATTTTTTTCTTCGTGGAACCACTTTATTATGGTGGATTATTTTTAAGGACAATTTATTTTGTAGGTGAGCAAGTCTATTAAGAATGGCGAAATAAATAACGGTCATAAGATGAAAATTAAAAAGTAGATAGAACTAACTTTTTTTAAAATAAATCTAAAAATACATAACAAATTACCTCATAGAAATTGTATTTGCTCCACAGTTCACATTGATCATGACCCCATACCCATAGGCTAATGTGGTGTCCATCGAGGCGTGCTATGAGATGAGTTTTTAAGGGACCTAACCACAGAAACGTCAGTTAATGGAGGTTGGCAGATGTTCTTACCATAGAAACAGTATATTTAAGTCGGGCTTTTTCTAAAGAAATTCATTGTTGTTTTCTTACCAGATATTACATTTGCGATAAAAGTTAAATGACAGAAAAAGGATTCATATTAAGGATGGTAAAAAATCCCAAATAGGTCGTTTTAAGTTATAGAAAATGTAGTTGAATGAAATGCGAGTGAAAAAATTGGCGGGAAATTGTAGATAAAAATGAAGGTCCTGTAGCTGAGAGAAAAAGGGAATAAAGAAATTCCCTGGAAAAAAAATTGTTAGTTCGCCTTTTCCTTTCCTTTCCTTCACCTTATCTGTAATTTCTTTCTTCGGTTTTTTTTCTATAAGGAGGCCTTTTTTGGTGTTTTCTTTATTTTTTTATATTTTATTTTATTTCATTTTTTCAACTCGGGGATTTTCAGCAAACGGAATCAGAAATGTTTCATACGTCCACTATCAGTTTGTTGACTTAGTTTCTTTTTTCAAAATGGGTTTTCCTCTATTTTTGACAGCACGTACAAATCACGGAAAAAATTCTGTATGAAATTTTTATGATTTTGTAAAGTTGAACAAAAAGAAAGTAGTAAATCGTTATTTATTTTTTAAATTTAATAAAAAACTATTCTAAAAAAAAATTATTATTCAATATTAATGGAAGCGTGTGTTTATTGGAAAACTGTGAGGATTGTATATATATTTTTACACTCGCATAAGGGGAATAATGGGAAAATTATTTGATTGTTGCATTAGTTGTTAAGGACTGAAGATTGAGATTTACCCCTTTAAGTGTTGAGTGAGATACAGTGATAATAGCAACACACACAAACACACAGAGCGCACTCGAAAATCAATTAAGAAAATGGAAGGCGAGACCAAGTCCATCCACTGAATGAGGAGACGTGTAATTTATAGCACATTTTCTTGGCAACTAATACCTGCTTGCAACCCCTGGTGGCAAACAAGAGAGAAGTATGCGGAGGAAAATGAAAATAATCACCCCATTTCCTCGTCAATTTATATGACAAAAGTTTTAATTATCATAATTAAAATTCATTGAGTGAAAATTGAGGAATTTTTTAAGTGTAGTTGCAAAACTTTTCGAGAGATGGGTTGAAGTTAAAAGAAGGAACTTAAAGTGAAGTGTGAAGTTCGGGTACATAAAATATGGGAGTTTCTCATCTAATGTTTTAAATTATAGATATTACACAGATTGTACATTCTAAGCAAAGGATAGAAGAATGAATAAATAAAAGGACGCACAATGATACAATATTTAGTTTATCTCTTCCAGTCGTTACCATTCATTGGATATACTTTAATTCATTACAAATTCGTGTAATAAACTAATAATTCTCACTTTTCCGAGTAGAAAATTATTTTTTTTGCACAAGATCAAAGGTTATTTTAGCACCCCCACATTCTGTTTTTACGTCATTCATCCTAAACACTTTAACGTAAACAAAGGAAATAAGTAACATTCATAATGTTGGATGCCGGACGTCAATTTGGACTTGTCCACACATCTCTAGCATATATACCGGAAATATCTTATTGAAATTATTTCTCATTTATCTAATAATTTAATGATTAGTGTCTTAAATTAAATTTAAGAAGTCTTCAGAACATTTGTGTTTTGGTATAATTAACGCAAAAAAAAATTAACAACCTTAATATTTTTATGGTTAAATAAATATGAATTTCAAAAAATTAACAAGGAAAAGCACTTAGCATTGAAAATGCACGAACGAAAGCAAATGAAACAAAATATACAAAATTAACAAGTTTAATGAGGAAAAAAAAAACAGGATATGAACTAAACAAAAACAAAAAAAATGGAACGCATAAACATAATTAAAGCTAATGAGAGTTTAAAGTTAAGTATGACTTATTTATTCGAAGGTATACTCACTATTTCTCCAACCGACCGCCACAACGTGTATAAATAACATTTATTTGGTAACTTGCAAAGAGGTGAACGAGGGGCGTTGTGAACTTATGTCACTAGGAGAATTCAAGTATAACTTGATAGCGGGTGGTCCGTTGGGTAAGAGGGATGCAGGGGGTCGACAATGCCTAATTAACGACAGGTGAACATCGAGGACCCACGAGTGCAACACCCTGCTTGCTTATTTGACCTTCACAGGTAGGTATTTGTAATTAACTTGGTGGCAGCTGCTGGGAGGAGGGAAAATAGGTCGTTTTTAAGACGACCTTAAGAAAATGCTTACCCATAATGCACTTTGATCAATGTTTGTCTTGTGACAACTTGAGGAATTGCTAGGTCATTTGGTAATAGAATTAGTTTTTTTTTTTTTTCAATTTTAGTTTTTATTATGTGTTAAATGAAGTTATTGAGCACTCAATAATTAAGGAATCGATGGTTTGATGGAACAGGTGTTTGGTTTTAGGTAAGGATGAATAATTGCTTTATTGGACCCATAAACCTGGTTTAGTTTCATTCGGTTTCATTCAGACAAGTTTCGTTTGTTTGGCCTTTTAAGGTAATAGGAAAATGTTCTTGTTGACATTCGTACGTTTCAGGTAGCAATTGCTTATGATAAAAATAGAAATATTGTTTGTTGAAATGATTCGGGGCAATTTTTCAATTCAGATGTTGAGAATAACAAAATTAGGATGTTTTTCTTTCATTTTTTGTATAAATATTTTTTGTTTTGTTTTGTTTTGTATCTGCTTATCGTGTAAGCGTTGAGCTTGCTGGGCTCCACTTGACTCCCGTTTATTCTTTTTGTTATGTTCTATTCACACTGTCACGGTCTGTTTTTCCACTATTTTTCTTGTTGGCGTCCTCCAGTGGGATGAGTATCAAGCCATAAGTCAAGATGGCACCAGTATGTCACGTACAATGCTGACAACGCCCTTTCCCTGAACCCTTCAACTGATGGGCGCCCGGAAGTTAGGGTCAAGGTAGCACTCTGTTGACAAATTTTGCGGTTCCCATGGTGGGATACATCAAAGATAGCACCTTTATATGGAGAAAAAAAATTGTTTAATTAATTCTCTCCCACCCTGTTCTCTCTTTTTTTCCCTTTCTTCTTCATTATTATTTTTTAAACGCTGAAATTTGCTGTGATTGCGGATGTGGAAATTGCACAAAGCGTGCGCAATGTAATTGATTTTTTAAAAAAATACAACTGAACTAGATTAACAAATAGAATTTGCACTGACAGCTCGCTACCTGTATTTCATTACTAGACTGTTTGAATTTGACATGAACAAAAAATAATAATTATATATGGCATCAGAACATCACAGATTGAAAATAATATTGGGAAATGGGAAATCTGAGAATTGCAAATTTTCTCTTATTTTTTAAAAGTGTGGGAAACAATTTTTTTCATAAAGTCATGCAAAAATAAAAATAAAATAAAATTTCAACGTGGCCTATTCCAACTGTGGTTGCTAGGCAATATGGCGATAATAATGACGTCAAATCGAGCAGAATATAGTGTTTGCGGCAGGTAATTTTCCATTCCCTATCTACCTTCCATTATTTACGTCACCAAATGCAAATGGTGTTCTCCGCTTCATAGGGACTAAATGTTGCGATTTTGTACGATTGTTCTTTCTAGATGCCAAGTAGTTGCATGATTGTTTCGGAGCAAGTAATTTGATTGGAGAAGCAAAGCAGCTTCTATTTCCAAGCGAACGAAAAGGGGCAAGGCCTGAAACACATCGTTTCAACTTTATTGTTACACTAATTACTGCGTAAAATTTGGCCATAATTATTCGGAAAAAATTGCTACCATAAACTCTTGTACGTTATGCCAGTACTGCTTTTAGCTTTTTGCTTAAAATGTGATTTTACTGCACGTACCATGCAAGATCGACTATTTAAATTTTTGATTTTATAAATTGAATATGCTCGATTAATCGAAGTGCTGCACTGTGCGGCACGTCGCATAGCGGCAAAATAATTCATATACATTAAAAATTAAACATACCCGGTGCTTAATGAAACTGTATGGATTTGATAAGTGGGAATTAAAAATAGGGATTTATTAAGCTTTTATTAAGCTTGTGTGTTCGATTTTGGTAGCGAAATTTGTTTTTTTATTAAATTGGTCATCAAAACTCCCAGCTCCTCATTAAAAACAAGCGTTCATCCTCAAATTTTTTGTTTGTGACAACTTTTGGTCGAATTTGTTTGTTTTTTGGGGTTAGGTTAGGTGGGTTAGGTTAGGTCAGGTGGTCAGGTTAGGTTAGGTCAGTTAGCATAACAACAATGGAGGTTCGATCTAACTCGCGTTTTTTAATTTTTGATGGATTTTGCTTGAGTTTGATAGTCGATTTTGGCGGTTTTTGGTAGGATTTGTTCAATTTTGGTTCGGTTTTGTTTAAATTTTGATCGATTTTTTTGTTTTTTCATATTTTTACTCGATTTGGAATAATTTTTGATCGAATTTGCAGATAAATTATTTTACTTCTTCATGGATAACTTACTGGTAATTTTTGGGTATATTCATACCAATTTTTGTTCGATTTAGCTCGAGTTTTGATGGCTTTCATCCGATTTTGTTTGTTTTGCACGTATAAAATTTTACTGCAGCTGTAATTTAATGAGCATATTATTGGTGAAAACAGTTGGCATGACCTGTTGGCGGATTGGTGAAAGTGGTCAGCTTAGGTTAGGTTAGATCAGGTCAGGTTAGGTCAGGGTAGTTGATTTTAGGACCACTACTGTCACTAACATGTACCTAGATTGACATTCTAGCTTAAACGGATAAAAAATTAAGCAGATTTTATTGTTTAGAAAAAATGTTATGGTCAGGTTTGCGGGGATCTATGGGGGGGGGGATAAAAGCAGCCAACTTCAGCTCAATCGTATACAGAATTCAACTGGTTTAGTCAATTTACATGTTTATACAGTCGGACCTCGATAACTCGAACCTCCCTAAGTCGAAAACCTCCCTAAGTCGAATTTCTTGTTAGTCTCCGGCCGAATTCCCATAGGGCCAATGTATTTTCGACCTCCTCAAGTCGAAAATTTTCGGTTTTCAACCTCCCTAAGTCAAATTTTCTATGGCCTTTGGTCACCCAAAAGCCATAGAAAATCAACGAAATGAGGGTAATT
>JAQIXU010000379.1:0-37624 GCA_034701245.1 Strigamia transsilvanica | reverse complement strand
AGATAGATGGAGCAACGTGATTGGCCGACTGTGAGCACAGCCGTGATTAGCTGTGCAAATGTCTCCCCGATGCAACGCCTATCTACGATGGCGTATCTTCGTAATGGATGGGCTAAATTCTTTCAAAGTGGACACAAACCTTGTTTAACGAGGTTTATGTCATCTTCGAATGCCAACCAGGTACGAACTTTTATACTTTTTGCCTTTTTATATTTTAATTTGTGACTGTTTACAATTTGCAGGAAAAGTCTGTGATATGCGAAAAACTAGGCAACACATTTTTAATCGGAATAAACAGACCCGCAAAAAGGAATTGCGTCGACAGAGAAACAGCTAGTCTTCTAATTGACGCAATTAAAACATTTGAAAAAGACAACGACGCTCTAGTTGCCGTCTTGCATGGCATTGGTTGGCACAGAAACAAACTGTTTATTTTAAATCACTAAATTACAACTTTCTTCAGGAGGTAATTTTTGTTCTGGTTTGGATTTGGACGAAGTGAGCAAAATGAAAAACGATACCGATATGCCACAAGCGCCCATGGTATTTTAATCTTAAATTTCATGATAAAAAGTTTCTCAATTCAATTTTTTTTTTATCCGTAGGGTCCAAGTAGAATGTTCGTATCAAAGCCAATGATCGCAGCAGTTGATGGTTATGCCGTTGCTGGTGGCATGGAATTAGCACTTTTGTGCGATTTACGAGTAATGGAAGAAACGGCCATTATGGGAATATTTTGTCGTAGATTCGGTACAACTTTGTTGCAGCTCAATTTTCTCATCTTTCTACCCTTTAATTCCTTACGGTATCCCTTTTTTTCACTCTCGAATCCAGCGTCTTATTAAATAAATAAATAATTTTTATGACTATCGCTCCGTTTTAGGCGTGCCGTTAATCGACGGTGGCACCATCAGATTGCCGAATTTAATAGGATTATCTAGGGCGCTTGATCTTATTTTAACCGGTAGACACGTTACTGGTGATGAAGCTTTTGAAATGGGCCTCGCAAATCGTTTAGTGCCTTGCGGAACTGGTAATTAATTAATCAATTGTGATGTTTGATCGTGAGAATTAATATTTTTTAATGTCCGGTTTATTTGTTTGTACGCAGCACTTGGTCAAGCCGTCAATTTGGCGCGTCTTATTGCAAAATTTCCTCAGAAATGTATGAATGTTGATAGAGCATCGGCTTATTATTCGGTAGCGGATGCTGCTTCCATGGCAGATGCTTTAAAATTCGAACACGAAAATGGTCTAAATGTAATACGTACAGAGGCCATTATAGGTGAGCACGGGCTATTTGGATGTGAAGGGTTAAATTTTGTTTTTCTGATTTTTCTATTTTATTGCAGGTGCTGGGAAATTTGTCAGCGGAGTCGGTCGTCATGGGAAGTTTAGTATTAATCCCATAAGCAATAACTAAAAAGAAGCAAGATTTTATATTTTTCTATGTATTTACGATGAACTATTAAAAGGATGATTTTTATTTATATATTTTTTTTATAATTGAATAATAAATTATTTAAAGTAAAGTTATTTTTGGCATATTTATGACGGTCTAGTTCAAGATTTCTTTACTAGGGGGCGATACCGCTTTTAAATAAGAGGTCGATGATTGATTCCGAGCTACAAAGTTCGCGATAAGTATCACTTAATTGATGAATAAAAATGTTAAAACTACTGAATAATACTCTAAAAAGAATGATGTCTGGGACAACGTCTAATGTAATGTTACCTAAGAAGCGTATTTTCTTGCTTTCGTATAGTAAAAATTATCACTATTTTCAGCCCGCTCTGGTATTACGTGAGAAAAGAGGTCGAATTCATCTAATCGGAATAAACAGACCAGAAAAACGCAATTGCATCAATCAAGCCGCAGCACGGCAGCTCACGGCAGCCGTCAAGGAGTTCGAAAATGACAACGATGCCACAATTGCCGTTTTATACGGAATCGGTGCGATTTATTTCTAGCTAACGGTATTTATGAAAATGATAAAAATAACTCGTGTGTTTCAGGAGAAACCTTCTGCGCCGGTTATGATTTGAGCGAATTAAATGAAGCTGGCAAAGATTCAAACATGCAGTTGTTACCTGAACCCCCCGAAGGACCAATGGTGCACAAACGCACTCATTTATGTGCACATAACACACTTGTTTTAATTTTTATTGCGTTAGTAGGGACCATCTCGAATGTTGGCATCTAAACCAATCATAGCAGCGGTTAACGGGTACGCGGTAGCTGGCGGTTTGGAGTTGGCTTTGTTGTGCGATTTACGAGTGGTCGAAGAGACTGCCACGTTCGGAGTGTTTTGTCGAAGATTTGGTACAGAAATAACATGAATTATATAATAAAATTGATATTTTTTAATTTTATTTTAATTTTTAGGTGTTCCTCTTATTGATGGCGGCACGGTTCGATTGCCTCGTTTGATTGGGTTGTCCAGAGCTTTGGATTTAATTCTGACTGGTCGTCCAGTAAAAGCGGATGAAGCATTCGATATAGGTCTTGCAAACCGTTTAGTGGCACACGGAACAGGTTGACAACGAGAAATTATTGTTAACGCAAAGTTGTTTTAAGTTTATTTATTTATTTTAGCTTTGACTGAAGCGATAAAATTGGCAGAAAATATCGAACAGTTCCCACAGTTGTGTATGAATGCTGATCGAGCTTCTGCTTATTATTCGACATATACTGCTAAGTCTTTGAACGATGCGTTTGAATTCGAACACAATAATGGGTTGGAAGCAGTAATTAAAGAATCAATCAAAGGTCGATTTAATTTCATAAAAAATATGTACAAAAAAATTACTAATTATTATTATTTTTTTTTGAAAATGAAATTTCAGGGGCCAAGAAATTTGTTGATGGTGTAGGACATCATGGACAATTTAATGTGAAAAATGTAAAGTCGAATTTGTAGATGAAATGCAAGTTTATACAACAAAAAATAAATAGAAAAATTCATGATCGGCGCATTGCTAGCATCGTGTTGATTTCCCAGATTATACTCCGCAAATGATCAATGATTTCCTTGAAATGCTTGTTCTTCTGGACAACTTGCTAGAAAAAAAAATATTTTTATTAAAACGATGAAAATTTACAAAAATTTCAAACTTGTTTTACCTCAATTATTTCCCTGTGTTCTTCACTCACATGTTTCATGACTTCAGTCGTCTTCCTTTCTTCCATCTTCGAATCTGGTTCATCTCGAAGAGGAATTAAACTCTTTAACAGAAAACAACAAAATTAATTTAAATTTCCTTCTGTAAATTCGAGAAATTACTTCAATGTGCGTGTACTCCATTCCAGTACAATTTTCATTACATTTGTCGTAGATGTGTCGTAGCCGTTTGAATAAAATGCTCAAGCCTTTCAAATGATCTTGAAGTTTCTCTTTACGGTCCCTTTGAGCACCTAAACTCTGAGCCGTCGCATTCGGAAGCTAAAAAAAACCATAAATTCGATTTTTTTTAAATAATTACAATAATTATCGTTGTGATTCATTACCTGTAGTGTTTTTAATGTCTGAAAAAGTTCCGCAGTTTTGCTTACAATTTCTTGAACAATTTCCTGCCCTAACCGACACAATGAAGCTGTAGAAACATCCTTCGACTGGGGCATTGCAGGCGGCGGTGTTGGACCTTGTTGCGAACCATTAGCTGGAGAAAAAAGGTTTTTATTTCATTTAAAATTCACATTTTTATGTAAAATTGTCTGCTTCACTTTGTGGTTGTTGTTGCTGGAGCTGCTGCTGCATCATTGATGGGTTTTGATAATGCTGAGGCCTTAAATTTGGCGGTATGTTGGGATTTGATTGCTGATGCTGATGAGAATAAGCAAGTTGCTGGGAAGCCATTTTAATTCTAAAAAAAAAGGTAAAAACGTTAAAGATATCATTTTTAATTGGGAAAATAGTTAAATTTATTAAGACTGCGGGCACCTGTGTGAATTTTGCTACCTTTTTTTAAAAATAAATAAATATAAAGACACGACTGTTTTTGTTGTTTGTGCGGCTTGCGTGTGGATGTAAATTAACAGTTTTGCAGTTTTCATATACCGTTTTAATCTAAGTACTTTCAGTTATGCGTTCGATGCGTTGTGTCGTCACAATCTGCATCCACAACCATTAAAGAGAACCATTCGTTAATGCGGGTAACTTTCACACCGATAAATAAAAAAACATTATTTTATTTAAAAACTCTTAATCCGTAAAAATAAATCGTAGCCACCTTTTTCTTTTCCGATGTTTAAAAAAACAAAAGACATACAACTGAAACAAGTAGAATTTTTTAACAATTTTATTTATTTTCGAAATTTCCTTCAGCCCTCTTTTCAACAGGGTGTAGAGGGTTTAGTTCCAAGTTCTTTGGGAATCACGAATGACGTCATAGTTTGTAACGATTTATTCGGGCATCGGTGCGTTTTTGACGTATAATCGTTTTAGTATCGTTTGCAACCGTCGGCAGATGTCTCGTAAAAACAAAAAATAATCCAGTCATTTTGTGTTGCGGAGACAACTTTTCGTTTTGGATCAAACTTAGATGAACCAAATAAGGATATTTTTTCAGGTAAAAATATCCACTTTTTAGAGAAAAAATATCAGAAGATAAAAAGAAACATATTTCAAGTAATTTTACACCTTTTTTCAGTGGATTTAATTTTTTTTAAACATTTAAAAACATTCGGTGTTGCCTTCCTTAGCAAATAATATTTAATCGCTTCTTTGATGGCAAGATGGCTTAACTCTACATTTTTTAACACCATTTTCAAAAATTATAAAATTTCAAGCCCTAGTTTGAAATTAAACTTTTTTTTTAAAACTCTGTCTTGAAATTTTTTAAACATTCAAGTTTCTAGTATTGGGAAAAAATTTTAATTTATTTTCAAACAAAAAAAAAAATCCAAATTTTTACAATTAATGATATGAAATTCTTTATTCAGACAAACCCAGAGATTTGAAAGGATTTTTCACTCTCGATTTGCTACTTACTCGATAATAGTGAGTGGGAAAATAATGTATAATATACAAAATAGAAAATATTAATTTGATTTTTATTTTGAATGATTTTTGAATTTTTATTTGAATGGAATTGGAAAAGATTTATTTAAATAGTTGCACTTTTATCTGTAATTAATTCTACCTGAAAGGATATTAATCAAAATTTTATTATATTTATTTCACTTTTCATGGCGTCCTAATAATTAGGTCACCATGAATTTTTCCACCTTGATGGGTACCAACATTTCGAATGATAACAGACATTTATCAAAATGCAGTAAAATTATAATAAATTTCATTAACACCTATTTGTTTTGTTCGTAATTATTCATAATTTTCTTTGTTTATTTTCAGATTCTTTCTTTTATTCTACTAAATCGATAGGAAGGGCAATTAAAGTGGTAATCAAACGTTTTAATTTTTTATTAACTTCCTATTTTTTAATGTATTTGTGATTATTTTGCAGTTACAAATGAAAATTTGAGAATCACCATGGGTGAAAATAATTCAAATGTCGATTTTGATCCACCATTATCCAACCCTGGGGTCACCACGCCACATTTAAACGAAATTGTGGTGGAAATAATTCAAGAAGGTGCAAACGCCAAAAATAAAAGCATTCTTCAGAACAATAAAAGGTTTTAAAAAATCACCGAATATATAATTAGGTCGTGGTAATTTAATTAATAATATCATAATTTATTTTTATTTTTTAATAGTCTTAAAAAAAGAACAAAATCGTCAAAGATTGCTTCCAATAATTGTCCAGGATACAAACCAGCTGAAAAATCAATTTCACCGTAAATATAAAAAGCAGTTTAATTTAATTTAATTTAATTTTAATTTATAATCGTTTAGAAAAGTTAAAACTCAACTAATCGATCGAGAGCCGAGCAAAGAACTGCTCGAAGAGTGGCGAGTGGCTCTGCAGAAAAGTCGACAAGTTTGTTGTCCACATCCCGAATGTCAGCTCTCTTACTGCTCAATTCGTGGACTACTCCTGCATTACAGAGCCTGCAGCGGAGTAAGTATAAATTCAACAACAAAAAACATCTTTTTCTAACCTAAAACTATTTTTTTTTTTACAGAAACGTAACGACGAGGAAATCGTAAAATGCAAAATTTGTTGCAATTACGTTTCAGGACGAATCAGTTTAGCGCATCACAATCGTTTATTACACAGTGGGATGCCAAGTACAAACCAAAACCAAACTCAATTTACAAAGACCAGAATTAATTTTCTTCTTCCCTCTAATAGCCAAAGCTTTAAACTCGTTCGCTGAATCCAAAAAATCGTTTAACGCTTCTATGCACACAACCAAATCGAGACGACAAGTGCGTAAACCCGCACGATATCGAGAACCGCACGACGGTAAAGACGGAGCGAATAAACAGGATGATTACATTCAAAATTTATCGCCAATGACAAGTAACGAAAGAAAATCTTCTAAGCCATGTGCCACGATCACTCGTTTGCCATCTGGAACTTACAAAAAGGAAGACTTTCCGGAAGCAGTTTTGAAATCATCTTTTTTGTTTCGCATGGGCTTAGCACCCACGGACGTAGAATCGAATGTTGTGGTTCTCGAAGACGAGATTGAAGATCAATTACCTTCGCCTTTACCAGAGGATGCATTTAAACTTCAATCGGATATCTGTAACAATATTAGAGCTAATTACACTCAACTTTACCAAAGGACTAAAGCTGCTAAAGTTGATCCACCCGACACTACGTTGAATTCTGACGAGCCACCTGTAAAAAGAAAACGTGGAAGACCGAGGAAAGATAAATTGAAAGTTGTAGTACCGATTATAAATAGGTAATATATAAAAATATGCGGTTAAACAGATTTGTTGATTAATTTTTTGACAGCGAAAGCCAGAAAGATGACGAGAAATCGCCTAAACGGAAACGCAGGCGTAAAACTATAGCAAAGACAATTGAGCCGGTAAATTTTTGTTTTAGAAATGATAAAATACAAAAGTTTATTTATTTTTTTATTTATTTTTATTTTTTTAGAGTGAATTTTTAAGCGTTACAGCCTGCGGATTGTGTTGGGAAGAGTTTAAAGATCAGGTTTCGTGCGATAAACATGTCGCTACTAAACATGGAACAGTAAGTTTTTATGCAATAATTAGTTTTTTTTATTTGTTATCATTTTGTCTTTTTTATAACAGCAGGGACCATTGGACAGCGAAAAACTGTTAATGAAAGAACAAAAGGCAAAACTGCAAAAAATGATGCGGCAACACGGCATTCTAACGTGCCCTAATCAACATTGTAAAAAACCACTGTTGTCAATTACTGGTTATTTGAACCATATTAAAAATTGTAAACAAGTAAGTATTGAATTGGAATGCCACTAGCTTGATTTAAAAAAAAAATTTACTATTCTTTTAGGAGGAATCGCTGTTGAGTGATGTTTCTAATTCGGAATCATCCGAACAACCTCAGGTGAATGTTTTTTAAAATTTTCATTTATTTATTTATTTATTTATTTAATTTTAGCCTCAGAAGTTGATAACTTGTCACGAATGCAAAGCGACATTTGCAAAAGACGACGCGTTTGAAAGTCACGCTTTAGGTAACCATCACGGATTGGCTAGAGTTGTTGGCGACGACAGGCCTTTTACTGAAGACGACAGGATATCGGCGCAGAAGAAAATGTTGAAGCAATTCGGTTTTATCCCTTGTCCGAATTGCCCTAAAAATTATCTCAGTATTCAGGGTCTCCAATATCACTTAAGATCCTGTAAATCTGATGTAAATATACAACACAGAATGTATAAAATTGTATTTTAATCGTTTTTGTATTTGCAGACGTGCCAAGATATGGTGTGCAATTATTGTAGGTTGCTATTTACAAATTTGCAGACGTTTCGGGAACATGTTATAGCCAAACATAACGGTTTGGTAAGTTATTTTGTGCAATATAAATAGCAAGAGTTTTTAATAATTTTATTTATTTATTGAAATTCAGGCATTGCCGGTCGGAGACGAACGAATCTACAATCAGGAAGAAAAACAAAAGATTTTGCTCCAAGTTCTACGCTTGAATCAAAAATTAATTTGTCTCAACGACGGCTGCCTCGAAGAGTTTAAAATTGTGGAGAATTATCTACACCACGAAGAATCTTGCCTTAAAGCAAAGGTTAGAAATTAACTTATTTTTATTTTTATTTTTGTTTGTAATTTTCTTATATATATTTTTTCTATTTTAGCCTATATATAAAATTGAATGCGGAGTCTGTAAACAAAAATTTAATACTCAACCACAATTTAATAATCATTCGATGATCGCGCATAACGGATTGGTAAGAGGAAATGTTTATTTTAAGTTTTGCGTCTAATTTTCGCACAATTTCAGGCTCGAAAAAATGGCGTCGACCAATCGTTTAGTGAAGACGAGAAAATTCAAGCATTGAAGAAAACACTCCATGTATTGAAGAGACTTCATTGTTTGAGGGAAGGCTGTGGGAAGACTTTTATTTCTTTAGGTGGCTACCAATATCATTTAACAATCTGTGGCCAGGAGGTAATGATTATTTAAATTTAAATATTCGGTTTCATTAATTTTTTTTGTTGCAGTCTGTTTCGATCGAATGCAAAGTGTGCGGTAAGAAACTGAAGGAAGCTAGCATGAGAACGCACATGAAAACGTCTCATCCACCCACTCCGCCGCCGCCGCCACCACCGAAGCAAGAGGTGGATGACGGTTCTCAAATAAGATCTGCGGCGAAAAGGCACATAATATTTTATTTTTTAAAATAAATAATGGTTTTTAAGACACTTTTTTTATAGGGCTAGGGAGAAAGTTAGTGAAATCGCTAGGAAATTGTTTAGAGATGACCGGAGCAATACAGTTGCGAAAAGTGACTCCAGCGAATCTGAAGACAGTACGTACGAACTTCCAGATTCATACGTACGTGTACAGGTTATTATTATCTATTGATTTATTTGTTTTACGAGTTTTTGATTTGTACAGAAAATGTACTCAAAACCGAGTTTACGCATCACGTCGCAAAATTATTCCGAGTGGAAAAAACAGTTTGATAGTAATGGAAAAGCGACTTGTAATAATACTGTAAGATTGCGCAATGTTTTTATTTTGTTTTTGTATAATTAATTGGAAATATTGTTTAGGGGTGTTTTGAGGAGTTCACCACACTGAAGGATTTGAAGAGGCATTTTGTTTTATGCAAGTTTTCTACTTTATCATTCTGCTACGTATGCAATATTTGTAAAAAGAAATGCAGAAGGGAGATCCAAATGCAAGCCCATGTGGATAAAATGGTATTTTTATACGTTAAACTTTACAATTTGATGGTGATGTATGTATAATTTTTTGTATTTTTAGCATTCATTTGGCGGGATTGGCGAATCAGATTCTGAAAATGAAGACTCCTCATCACGTACAGTTTAAATTTTAATTTTTTTTTTTATAAATTTTTTTTTTTAATTTATTATTTTTAAAATTTTAGATCAGGATCAATCTGGTTACGGAAAATTTAACATGTCAGCATTTCGAGCCGGTCACGATTTTGAACCATTATCGCAAGCTGCGGATTGGACATACGATTAGTAATTATTTACACCAATTAACACGTTATTTATTAAAACTAATTGTTTGTATTTGTTTTTGTTTAGTTACAAAAGAAATTATGAAACTTCCTTATTTTATCAATGGCTTCCAGATGTTAGTAATTGGGAAAGGCTTTCCGAGTTGTAAGTAAAATTCGTCGAATTTTAATTTTGCAATTTTGCAATTTTGAAATTTTTTATTTGCAGGGAATACCAACAGTACCTGCCAGAAGAAACTACTTCAATATCTTTTCAAGTTGTAGATGTAATTAAAAAAGAAAAACCAGTTTCTACTTGGACTAAATTAGATCGATTTACATGCAAACAACAATCTGGTATAAACTATTTTATTTTTTTTCGTGCAATAATTATTCTATATAATTGATTTTATAAATTTTTTAGATTCTGCTCAAATCAATCCTAGTACCTTATTTGTGGGAGGTCCAGTTTGGGCAATGGCATGGTGCCCAACACCTGCGAATAAAGTATGCGACCAATACTTGACTTTGTCTAGTCACCGAGCCATGGAAGACAGAGCTCCGGTTTCTTCAATTCTTAATAAACCGGGTCTTATTCAGATTTGGCAAGTCGGAGATGCACGATCAAAGTATGTTTCTGGTATTTTAACGCGAAATTTGTTTATTAGTGTTCTTTTATTGCAGTTCCTCGTTGGAATCTAAATTTGTTTTGGGTATTGCTCACGATTTTGGTGAAGTATGGAAATTAGAATGGTGTCCAAGTGGTTGCTGGAATGATGAAAATGTACGAGTTGTAGCAAAATATTAAGTTTTTTTTTCGAAATTTTAATTTTTTTTAATTTTATTTTATTTTTCTAGAATAATAATAAAACGTTGCCACGCTTAGGGCTGTTAGCGGCTGCATGCTCGGATGGAAAAATTTACATTTTTAGGTAATCCTAAGCTTAATAATATCAACGAGATTGGATTAAAATTATTTTTTTTACGCATTTAGTGTGCCATTTCCCGCTTCGCTTTCCAAAGCACCTGGTTTACCTATTTGTCGAGTCAAACCGACCATTATTTTGCAAACTGAACCCGTGCTGTTGCAGGGTAGCGCTAATTTAAAAATTGATGGCCAATGTTTATCCATGTCGTGGGAAAGACATAAAGGACATGCAAGAATTGCTGGTGGATTTACAAATGGTCTGTATTTGTTTTTGTTTCTTTTAACAAAATAATATTTTTTTAAATTTATAATTTTTTTAATTTTTTGATTTTTTAATTTCAGGTTACGTTGCACTTTGGAATATTTTTGCAGAATCGCCTTTACTTCATAAACAGTCATCACCTGAATCTTCCAACACGGAAATTATTTATAGTCCTTATAAAATTTTTAGGGCCCACACTGATTGCGTTAAAGGTTTGTTTTACTCACGTTGCGTTACGTGTACAATGCTTAAATAACACGTGAGATTTTTGCAGATGTTGTGTGGGCTCCGTTCAGCAGTGGAAAATATTTAGCCACAGTTGGTTGGGATCGTCAGGTGCATGTTTGGTCAACCGAAGACATAAATTTACCCATTAATTCACAAAAACTCGGTAAATTGCTTAGCGTTGCTTGGTCGCCTTATTGGTGCGGCGTGTTTGTAACGCAGGAGGAATGCTATAAGTAGGAAATTAATTAAAATAATAATTAAAAAATCCAATTTAACCAAATTTTGATTTGTTTCTAGTTTGTGGCGAACGAATCTGAGGTTTATAGATACGGGCTATTTCGGTAACGGCTCGCGATGTTTAGCGGCACATAATGGCTCCATTTGGGTAATTTTAACATTATTTGTGAAATTGTTTTTTATTTTTTATTTGTAATTTATATTTTCATTTTTTTGTAGCATGTGTCCGTTAATGATTGGCTAAATTGTACGGCTACGTGCGATTCGAATGGTGAAGTTGTGGGCACAGTTTTGACCCAACTTTTACACGGCGTTAGTAATTTGAAAAAGATATCGAGAAAACGATTCGTAAGAAGCTTGAAAAATGTTTATTTTATTTAAAATAAAATGTATATATTTTTTAAATTGCAGCCAATTTATAGAACAAATGTTTGCAATCTAAAGACGTTAGAGTCGGGTGTGGGTGGCAAAACAGAGACAAATTCGTTGGAAAATTCAGCGGATAATTCAGCTCAAGATGTAAGAAGTGATCAATCGACGACAGATTCTTGTGATCCAGCCAAACAAACGCCAGAGAAAAAATCCGAGTCTTATGAAGAGACGGTTACGGATTACGGAATAGTTTTTATGGATAACGTACCGGTAAAAATTTAGATATTTTACTTTGCTTTATTTACTTGTTAACACTATTAATTATTCGTAAATGTACGCAATTTATTTTTATTTTTTACTAGATTTCAAATAAATTAATACCCCAGGATGAAATTATGCGATTAAGTCACGCAAATACAATGACCTCATCTGATCTGCGTTCATTTCCAATTGCATCCATTAATAAAGTCAGTGGAAATTAAAAATACTTATTTTTTTCTCGCTTTTAATTTAATACAAAATTTTAATTCTAATTCCAGGTGGCTTGGAATCCAAATTTAGGATCGCATTTATTAGTGGCGTCGGGAGGGAATTCGGGATTAATTAGAATTCATCGAATTCATTGGTTGCAGCAGACAAATGCCGAAAAACTACGGGTTAAATTGCAGATGAACAGTGACGTGTCAGACGATGTTGTAAATAAAGTGAAATAATTAAAGAAAGTGTTTAACTGGCATGGTTTTAATGCAATTTCTTTTAAGGTTTCAAGTTCTAGTTCGGATGTTGATAATTTTGAAACTCGTCAATCGAATTGCATATCCCCCATTAAGTCGAGTGACATTGAATGGTTGAAGCAAGCTAATATTGAAAAAATCAGATCGGGATTACACGCGCACACTGCAAATAAACAGCAAGAAATTGATTGCATCGAAAAAGTATATTTCTTTAATTTACACTTGTTGTATACATTGTTTTTGATCGTTATTATTCGTTTATTATACAGGGTAAAACGGAAAACACTGACATAACAACGTCTTCCTCGTGTGCGGAGAATAAATCTAGAGAAATTGCAAACCAGTTGCAAAGTTGACGAATTTAAACGTGAAAACAATCTAAATTTATTAGATTATTTTAACTCATTGAATAAGGCATCTAGAAAGTGAAATTTATAAATTTGTGATTGCGAATGATTTTTTTTTTTGGTTCAATTTTAAAATTTTATTTCAATTAAGTAATTGATTATATTACGATTTTTTCGTTTGTTGCATATAACACGATTTTTTTTTCTCGTTAACATAAATTAAAAATATTGTATAGGTAGTTCTAAAAAAACTGTGTGATATTTTATATTGTAATTGTGAAAAATTAATGAACCAACTTCTAACAATAATTTCTTCGGTCGAAGAAATGTTTATTTTTTAAAACAAGTGATACTTTTCACAATAAAGATTTATTAACTCATGTAAATAATAAAACTCACAGCTTGATTGAAAGTTTAGATGTCGATTATTACAAACAGTTCGTGCATACCTTCCTTATCATGGACTTGCATATTGGAATAAGTTATCGCCTTCACTTCGGTGCCCTAAATCGAGAATAATTGATTAATTAATTCGTTTTCATGTTTTCTTTTAAATAATCACTTGAGGATGTTTGTCCAAGTCGAACGTTTCACCAAACCTTCAAATAATAAAATAATTTTTTTTTTAAAATAACATTTTAGAAGTTTAACTTACCATAGTTACCCTTTGGCTTTTATCCTAAAGTTTTCTCTATCGAATTCTAGAATTTTCACTTTCTGTGAAAAAATTAAACTTTAATCGATTTGTTTATTGATCTCTGAATGGAGCTAGTTACCCTAGCAATAAAAAATGGATCGGCACTGAACACAAATAAAAATTCGTCCAAATAATTGTACAATAACGATATCATGTCGTGACCTTGATAAATTAATTTATATTACTAAATTTTTTTTTCAATAATTCGTAACACATGCCTTCAGCCTCAATGGTTTCGGTTGTTAACATATCAACGGTATCGATTTCCGTCATATAACCAAACATTGCTACCGCTGCCTGTTCAAATGCCTCATCCAAGGAATCACCCCCTAAGTAAACGTTTAGGAAACACGATAATTATAATAAGTTTTAAAATCGAAACTAAAAGACAAGGATACATGAATGGATCCTGAAAAATAAAAATTTTGTTTTAATACATATTTATTGAGATTTCATTCATCGATTAAACTTACTGAACATCAGCAGTGTGGTCCAAATCTATAAAAAAAATCATTTCAATATCAAACATGAATAATTAAGCAAACTATTATAAACTTACATTCGTATTTTACAGCAGGCAACTTGTCTTCGCTGGGAGCGGCCATTTTGATTTATTGCGTCAAACAAAAAACATCACGTGGCGCAATAACGCATCGTTAATTTTATGCAATTTGCAATTGGTAATCCGAACACTAATCATTTCTGAAATTAATATTTAAAAAAAAAACACTCTTTAAAATATTTCCAATAAAAATCCTAAGTTTAAAAGGAGGGGAAAAGGTTTTAAAACCAAACTAGAGAGGTCGCAAGTTGTTGCGCACGGTTCGTTTTCGTAAAATGTTGATTTCTGGGATAGCAATGTATGACTGAGATGGGAGGGCCGTGTACTTCGAAAGGCAGTGCATGATTTCTACTCCGTTCTTATATTTTACACAATTTCGCTAAATAATGCATTTTTCCATTCCCGATACTCAAGAAATCAAAGAAGAAAATGGATCGACCTATATGGTAAGTTGAAGCACTAAAAACACTAAAACTAGGTGAATGGTCAGCAGACGGGTCATTTGGCTTGTTTGTTTGCTTTTTTTTTTCTTCTTCTTTTCCTCAATCGTTTTCCTTTTTTTTTTACTCGCAAACTGGTCTAAATGTCTAGTAATCGCAGCCAAATTGCACGAGTTATTTAATTTTCGCGTGAGAAAGAGTAGGAAATATGAGAAAATTGCAGAAAACTTTTAACCTCGTAAACTTTGCGTGGTGTAATCAATCGAAAACAAAAATCCAAATATTAATTTCAATCGTTTAGTTTTGTAAAATTTATTCTATACGTGGATATCAGAATCCAGTTTGTTTATCGCATTTCTGCTTTGCAGCAACAAACAAACCGAGTGAAATATAATAATTTTTTTAACAATGTAATTTCTTCCAAGGTCAACGAGTGAATCAAGGCCGAGTTGAACAGACAGATAATTCGATGGAAAATTGAATTATTTTCTCCATGTTTTATCTGGCTCTGTTTTCGAGATAAATGAGCTCAAAATACGAGAATTGTGCAAAAAGTTTATCACGTAAATTAAAGAGGGGCGTGAAATATTGAAAAAACAGTTTTCATTACATGTTTTAACTGCAAAAAAATAAGTCTGTTTACCTCGTTTTACTTCCTATGGAAGTTCAAATCAGAACCACCTCCTGTTGACAAATTTGGGGGTTAGGGCAATTTGTATTAAACCTATCAAATGCAGTACGCTCAGATTTTTTAATGCCAAAAACATGGAACAAGTTGTAAATTAAAACTTTTTTTATTTTTTGCAAACCAAATTCACTTTCAAAAGTTAATGAGATATTTTTTTTCCTTTCTTCTACAATGTAATAAGAACAAAAACCCTTTTGTCTGCGAATTGTCCCTTTGGAAATGATTTTATTGTGTCTTTAAAGCCATTAGTAGACACCAGGAGCAGACAATGATTAAAGTAAAGTAATTCCAAGCAATCAAGTAAACATTGAAACTTTTAGAAGAAAAAAAGTTTGCTCTTCGCCACGGATTTTCGAGCAAAATGAGAAGAAAAAGAAGAAAGAAAAAGGCATTACAGCATGTAAATTAACGTCATTTCTTTCCATCAGACGCGGGAAGTCAAGTGAAAATGTGCACGCGTCACATAAAATGTCAGGTATTAGACTTTTGGTGACAGAAATTTGGCTGAGCAATGCAAGCGTTTCACGAGTGCGCCACCTGATGGAGGGGATATGAGAAAAGAAACGAGTGTGTAAAGTTGTCGGCGAGGGATTTTCATTGGTCGGGGCCAGTTGGTGCCGTCTGTTTTCATTTAGCGTGTAATTTTGTGAGTGTGCATTTTCTTATTATGGAGGAGAGGACGTCGCGACTCCCTTTTAGTGCACAATTAACCCGTTCGCGCGCGCCCTGCCCACTGGGAAATGGAATGAAAGTATTTTATTCATTCTGGATCTGGGTGGAATCAAAATGTACTGATGCCAACGCGTGAGAATTGAAATGATAAAAATCGAGGCGCAAATTAATTAATTTTCGACTCGGTCGAGAATTATTCAATGAATATGATGAATTTTTAAACGAGGGATCAATCGATGCGGATTTTGGGGATTTCGAGTCAATACGGAGTCGGGCAGATCGCGTTCTGTCCGACTTCGTTTGAAATGAAATGCGAAAAATTCCATTACTTTTTTTATTTTTATTATTTTATTATCTTAGATTGAAATGTGATTGTTTGTTTTACGGATCGGGATCAGTTTACCGATAACTTGGACTAATATTATTTTACTGATAAACCCAAGTGCTTGATTGAATATAAATATTATCGCAATTTGACGCGTCTTGCGCAACCAAAACACAAATAAATCGATAAAATCGTATTGTTTTCGCGTGTCGGCGTTGATTTCGGCCACGAAAATGTGAAATGCAAGCGCAAAAATTCCGCTATTTTAGATTTTTCAACCTCAAAGCCCAGATTTTGGATGTCTGCCAAGTGCAAGAGTGTTCAGGTGCTCTAGTGCACTGTACTATCCAAGAGTGAGAACTGAGAATGTAGTGTAGTGTAGTGTGTGATTCGGCCCTTTCGCTTCACTCGTTATACGACTAAGCACCGAGCTAAGACCCGTATGTTTCTCATTCCGGATATTAGGTTTAGATATACGAGCGTATGGTTTATCAATTATTTAACACGAGTTTAAAGTTTGGTGTAGTAAAATTAAACGATTGGTTTGTTTTGTGGATGGAAAAAGGAGAATAATTCATGATTTACTGTGTGTGTTGAAGACACAAAAGGAAACGATTGCATTTCTTGTGTTGCGAGTCTTTTACTCTTATAAACGACCTGAGAGTCGCTGAGAGTGCAAGTCTCAAGACTTTGTAAGGGTTTGTACAAAGGGCAGGACTAATTAGTGAGGTTTCTGACTTGTATGTAGTTGGAGGGAACAAATTAAAGCCCGAGTTGGGAAGGGTTGGTGCTCTGGTGTGATTTTTTGATTTTTTTTTTTTTTTTTTTTTTAGTTGGCCTTTGAGCTTGTTTTGCCAGATGGTTTAATTCAATTATTAAAGTGTAGTGATTCTATATTATTATGTGATTTTTTATTAATAATAATAATAATGATGGTTGCGAAAATTAGTTAAAGTTGATAATGTTTTCTTTTGTTGTTTAGGCATACAACATTCACGTGAATGGTGTTTTTCATTGCACCGTTAGATACCGTCAATTACATAATTTACACGAACAGGTGAGTTTATTTTTATTTAAATATCTCTTTAGTGTCGTTATGTTTTTGTTAATATAACAATGAAACTGTTGTTTGGCAGAGAAGTTATTGCCCCCTTTTTTGGAGTTAGTACAATTTGGGGTATACTGGAAGCTTTTGTTTTGTAATGACCCCAGAAAAATAGATGTGGGACAAAGTGCAAGTGTTTGTTCGCTGAAATTTTATTTTTGTTTTCAATGACTTAGTTATTGTCTAAGAAGTTTTTGTAGTGTTATTCGAAATTTGCTTTTAAAATTGCATCCTGCAGGTATTTTGTTGAAAACAATGATATTTGCATATACATATCCCAATTTGGGTGTCCCATAGGGTACCTCAAATAGCATCTCGTATAATTTAATTCACTGTGCAAATATAAGAAGAAACTGACGCGGGTTTTTTATTTGTTTTTGTTGGTTGGTTGGGTTCGGTGTTTATTTAGCTTTGTTATTTCTACTCGTACTTGGAGTTCCTCAAGTTTTTTCGAGTTTTTGTATTAAAATAATTTGTTACGATTAAATGCGAGATAGTTGATATCACTATCCATCCGAAATGTAATTAATCATTTGCCTTTTTTACAATATCGGTACCGGAATTGCATAGCAATTTCCCTTCATGTGATGGCACAAAAAGGAGAAATGATTCTAGCCCCGATCATTTTTTATTGAAAAAAATAAAAATTCAATCTTTTCCTGAATGAGGTTTCCTTTCCCTAGTAACTTTTTGTCTCGACCAATAAATGTTTGAAATTGAAACCTCAGCGGTTTACTTTAACTCGTAATAATTTAACGTTACACAGTACTGTATACATTGATGAATAACACGAATGCCTGCCTTTTTTTTTCTCTCTTTTTTAAAGTTGAAGAAACAATATGGTGCTAGTGCCTTGCCCTTTTTTCCCTCCAAAAAGTTTCTTGCACTTTCGTCGGCCCAGATAGAAGACAGAAGAATACAATTGGAGAAATATGTACAGTTTGGTGGGATATAATATAAATAAATCAATCAATCGATCTTTTTTTTGCTTATTGGTTTTTCAATTTTAATTGCAGTCAGTCAAGACAGTAGAATAGTAAACAGCGAAGCATTTAATGGCTTCCTTCTCAGTGCTCAACAGGTAACAACTCATGCCACTAATTGATTCCATTAGTGGTTAAAGTTAATTAGACAATTATTTATTTGTTAATTTATTTTCTTTAAATAGGAAACTCAAGAACAAGACTCGCAAGAAGTAACTTTGGATGTTTATCTTATGAATGGCCACAAAATTTCCCTGACAATCATGTCCAATCTGCAAACTGATGATGTATTGGAGGTACGTACGTTGTTTATCGCAAATATCTTTTGTTAGTAATAAAAATTTAAAACAACTGAGTCTCGACTAAAAACTGGATGTCTGCCAAAAGGATAAGTGCACGAAGAGTGGCCAGAATGAGTATTTGAAAAGAAAATCCATTCGCTCTTTTATTTATCCTCTTTTTCTATCATCTTCCATTATGTATAACTCAGCCAAAATTGTGCATTTAATTTTTGCTCGCTCGCAGCAGGGTGCTCAAATATGCAGGAACTTTTTTTTTTTTTTTGCATATTTCTGAGTTAATTAATTATGAAATTAATATTTTTATAGAGCGTGGCGAAATCCTTGGATCTTCCTGACGACTATGTTTATTACTTCGCTTTGTTTTTGGTCAGGAAAGAATCCGAAGGTCAAGCAACGAGTGAGTAAATCGATTAGGTCTTTAAATTTGAGTTAAATGAATCGTAATTAACAGTTGTGAGAAAAATGCAAGACTTTGAGTCTCCGTATATATCTTCGCAGTCGATAAAAGGAACACACAGGATTGTACTGAGGAGGAAGTAAATAATAATTTACATTCGGCGTTTTTTTTTTGGTTTTGTTTTAATTAAATTGTGTCGTTATAAGTTATTGGGACTCGAGTTGTGATGAAGAATTGATCGAAGACAGAATAGCGTTGAATCTTCTGTACGTTCAAACTGTTACCGACGTTGAGCGTGGATGGATATTGAGTTCAAAAGAGATTCAGAGACAGTTGGCCACTCTGCAAGCCAAAGGGTCCAAACGAGAAGTAAGTCGGCGTTGAATGGACGAGAAAATTACACGACTGCATAATTTTTTTCTCGCTCTCTAGTATTTGCAGTTGGCTAAAACGCTCAAATATTACGGTTACATCCAATTTAAACCGTGTACTTGCGATTATCCGAGCTCTGGTTTGAACACACTTGTTTCTGCTGGAAATTACGAACTTAATTTCAGGGTTCAAGTTAAACAGGTGTTTTATTTATTTTTATTTATTTTTATTTATTTTTTTTTTATCTTTTTTTAAAAAATGTAATTCAATATCAATTTATTTTCAGGATCAAACGAAAGAATTTTTTTTTAGGGTTACCAGGATGAAAAGATGGCGGATTACAACATCAGTAATAACTCTACGTAAAATATATAATGAGTGTAAAAAAAAAAAGAAATGTATTTTGGCATTTAGATTAATCCACAGACAAACGGTGATGGAAATGCAAAAAAAGGTGAATTACAATTAGAGCTTGCATTTGAATACCTCATAGCTAAAGATAAATTACAGTGGGTCAACGTTGTTAGTGAACAGGTAGACGAGTTTTATAAATCTGAAAATTGTCATATTTCATGCAATTTTCTTCCAGGCTATACTAATGAGTCTTTGTTTACAAGGAATGGTAGAGGAATTAATGATGAAGAAGAACGGTACTAGAATGAAACGGGTAAAAATAAAATTTCTAAAATAAAAAAAATTAAATCTAGATATTTATTATTTTGTTTTTAACTTAAGCCACACGATAAGCCTCGCAAAGGCAGTTGGAGTTACATGAAACGTGATGGCAGCAGTCATCAAATTAGCGTAAGCAGATCCACGTCCAGTGATGCCATCCTCGAGTGCACTGTATGTAAAAAATAATAATAAAATAACAATAATCAACACCTGTTTATATAATTTTTCAGAAGGAAAATAACGAGTCATCCATTAAAAAGTTATCAGTAAGTAATTTAATTATATGATTTATTGTTTTTGATGTAATAGTAATATAATTGGCTCAAAACGTTACGCTTCAACGTGCGAGTGGGTAATCTAGTTGATGGAGAATTTATTCTTTTTAAAGGAGAAACTTTCCGCGGTTTCGCTTACTGGCAAGTCTTCCGTCCGTACTGGTCACATGCCGAAAGGATTGGTGGAAAACGATGCATTCGAAGGCATCGGTGATGACGATTTATGAAACTGGACGTGTTTGTTTTATAAAATGAAAGTCGGAATAACGTTTTTTTTACTTGTTTATTCAAAATAACCACCTTTTAATAGGACGAAAAAGTTGTATCGCTTTAGAATTTAAAACATTTTAGTTTTTTTTTATTCCAAAATGAAACATTTATTGTTAATTGTTTCGTAGGAAATGTTTCATATATTTACATTATACTATAATAAAAACCGGTAACGAGGAGAGCGTGTATAGTATTCTTATGGATTGGTTATTTTGGAGGGTTTAAGTTGTTAGTTGGCAAAATGGAAATGTAATTTCTAGGTAATAAAATTTGTAAGGAAATTGCCACAAAATGAGATGATTAAAAGCATCTTTTCTTCCCAGCTTAAATCCTAATGTAGCTAATTTTCCGATTGTGATTTTTATGCTGATGTCATTCCAATGAAGTATGAATGTCAGTTAAATATTGAATTATGTAAATTATAAAAAATAAAAATTAAAAAAAAAAATGTGTACGGTAATAATATGTTAATTAATATTTTAAAAATGGTTTAGGGGTTGTTATTATAATTTACTTGCATTTTTGTTTATACAAATTGTAGTCTAAAGTTCAAAAACAATCATTCCATTTTTGTCTGGTTCGAAAAATCAGGAAAAAATAAATTTAATGCTCAATTTTATTTACAGTATGAAAAGTTTTAAGTGGATTGTTCAACAAATAAAATTAATTTCTAAAATATATTCCTGTTTATAAACCAGCCATTTGTTGCCTTTAATATTAAATTTTTTACCTATTAATTCGTAGTGAAATGATTTTTTTTTTCTCTTAATTTTAAAATAATAATAATAATTATAATACAAATTGGAAATTTCGTTCTTACTACTTTTTACATAAAAAGATGTATACTTTTCTGTAATTTTATATGTGATATCTACGTACAAATACAAAGTAAAGTAATTTTTCAAAATGATGGTATATTATTTCACAAGTGTGGCCAAATTAAAAAATATTTCTCAAATAGTTTTTGTTCACTATCAAGCACGGAAGTATCAAAACGTTTTTAGTTCCGTTGGTACGTTTGATATCATGTGATGGATCATGTGGTGGATCTTTCTACAACGATGTTTCAGTTGGGGGTTCTGCTCTTCCAGATCCACAGTCTGTCGTCTCTAACTGATAAACCTTGTTATGTAACATCAAATACGGCATCGGAGCTATTTATTTAATGGTAAGAGCTAATCAGATTTTTTTTACACAACACAATGCAGTTTGAAAAAATGTAAAACTTTTTCCTGTGTTATTTATGAGTTATTCATGGGTCACTTGTGATTTCTACCAGGCCTCCTCTCCCTGCTATTTGTTTATCACGCGGCAATCGGCATATGTGATTTGATGTTTAAAAATGTGAAATTACTTTAAAGTATGTTTTATAACCATCTAGGGGAGGAATTACTTATTATATATGTTTTATGACCCACTTTCTCTGCTGAGATTATCTTTTTTACACTGGTAATTTAAAAATTAGTATGCGGAGCAATGACTTGGCAAAAAAATTATAATTCGAAAAGCTGTCAGTTGATGGCGTCATTGCAGCTAGGACTAGTTCTTAGCAGACGTTGATTTACGAATGCTCGTAGATTGCACTCTGTTTTCAAGATTGCTGTCTAAAAAATAAAAGTGCACTCTGAAATAACCAGTGGATTGTTTGTTTATATACATACATGTGTGTACACCGAGAATAGATTGCAGTTGCTAAGTTACCTGATTTTCAAAATTCGTTTCTGTCAATCGTTTTAGTTCCGTCTTAGTCAACATATATCGTTTCCCCATTCCTTAGGAAGGACTATAATTTTATGGTAAATTGCTAGAATTTTATTTATTTTTAGTCTAAAAATAATTTCAAAATTACATAACTGAATTAATTGCAATAATTCGTAGAAAAGCAGGCGTTGCAGCGTTGTTTTATCTCATTTTTGCAGTAATTTAAGCAAAAATAATTTTATATTTTTTTGAATATTTTTTATTCAGTTCCCAGTTGATGATAAGGGTTTTATATTTTATCTGCGTAAATCTGAACATAAATATTTTTTTTCTTTTTAGATAAAATTCTCTACCAAATGTGAGATGAGTATACGTAATCTGCAGTTATTTTCCAAACGAATCATTGTGAAGCAATACAATTACTGGACAATACGAAATCACCACTTATCAATATGGAATTTAATTCTGATGACTCTAATTTACATAAATCTTCTAATGATGATACACCACTAACTCGTTCCTGTTCGCCGACTTTAATGAGAAGAAAGTCGTCAGAGCCGGCTCTCAATGGCTACATCAAAGAACTGAAAATTCCAATATCTTATGACATTAATAATCACTCGTCGGATCATGGATCAATGTGCAATCTTAACCCGACGAGACCAACGAAGGCGAAACAAGATCACGGGGCCTGTAAAAACCTACCGAGCTCTGGAACAAGAAACACCGCCCGATTATCAACTTTGGGATTAGCTGTGGGTGAAGCGTTGAAACAAAAAAAGGCAGACGGAGCCATACAGTACTTAGAACAAAGTGTCGATGAAGACAATCCCCAGACAATCATTCCAGTTAGGAAAGATGAACAAATTGATGGACAGGAAGAGGTGGATGATCGAGTTTGGTTTAAAAAATTCAGCAAAAAGCAACTATTAACACTTTTGAGTTTATGTTTAGTTGATTTTACATCTTCAATGTGTATGTCTATTATGGCGCCATTTTTTCCAATGGAAGTAAGTTATTTATTTTAATTTTAATTTTTTTGTGGTTTAAATTGTGAATTTTAGGCTCATGCAAAAGGCATGGATGAAGCTGTGATTGGATTTGTGTTTAGTAATTATGCTCTAGTCATGTTTCTTACGTCGCCGTTTTTCGGCCGAACGGTAAGAGTTATTTAAATGTAAATGTGTAACAAATTTATTTAAATTGATAATTTCAGTTGCCATATTTTGGCGCTCAATTTCTATTTTTTGCTGGTCTTTTTCTTGCTGCTGGATGCACCGTTTTGTTTGGGTAAGTTTGTATTTGGTAAAAATAAAATGAAAAAAACCTGAATGAAATATTTTGTCGTTTTTTATTTTAGTGTATTGGACAGAATGTCTGGCGATATGTTTACAGCATTCTGTTTTGTCGTACGTTCTCTGGAGGCGCTTGGAGCAGCTGCTTTTAACACAGCCGCTTGTACAATAGTTGCTCAAATTTTTCCAGACAATGTTAGCACAGTTTTCGTAAGTAAAATGAATAGAATTTTGGATAAAATTCAATTGCAATCACTTTTTAGGGTCTTTTGGAAACATTCGTTGGATTGGGAATGACGCTTGGACCAGCAGCTGGAGGACTTTTGTACTCCGTACGTTTGTCAGCAATAAATCTTGGACATTTTTTTTAAATTTCACTGATTTCAGATCGGTGGGTTCGGTCTACCATTTTACATCTTGGGCGCTTTTATGCTTTTTATGATTCCCGTCAATATGTGGTTATTGCCGCATGAAAAAAGTAAGCGAGCATCGAAACAAATTACGCAAATTTATATGCAAATTTTTGTTTAAATTTAAGCTTCCATCAAAATATCTTCAAACACTTCAATATTTCGTTTGATCAAACTACCCAGTGTGTTTATCATGATGAGCGTTACAGTTGTTCAAGCATCCGCGTGGGCATTTTTAGATCCATATTTGCAACCACATTTAAATGATAACGTAATTCTAATTTGACTAGTATTTGTATTTGTGTATTAATAAATCTGTAAATTTTCGTATTTGTTTACAGTTTGACCTCAGCAGCCAAGACGTGGGTTTAGTTTTCTTAATGCTGTCCGCCACTTATGGAATATTTTGTCCTGTTTTTGGATGGGTGGCTGACCGATGGGTAATTTAAAATTATTAAATTAGTTTTGTTAATTTTTATACTTTGTTTAATGATTTGTAGGGACGTACTAGTGTAATGATGGTGACAGGAATGTTACTGACTAGCATGTCACTTTTACTTATCGGCCCGAGTGACTTATTGCCTTTTTTACCTAAGTAAAGTGTAAAATGTGAATTTTAATTCGATTTTTAATTTGATACAACTTTTTATTCTAATTAGTGATTTATGGTTAAACATGGTAGCGCTGATATTGCTGGGAATTGCAACGCCTTTAGCAGAAATTCCAACTTTTGAAACGATGATTGACAATGCAATGTATAATTGTTATTGTTATGGTTCGATTTACGTGTTAGTGACCGTTATTATAAATTAATTTCAGTGATTTTGGATTTGAAGATAATATAGGAACTTACAGCTTAGTCTCAGGATTGTGGTCGGCAGGATTTTCGTTCGGGTATAAAATGATAATACAAAAATGGCAAAGACCAAATCAATTTAAAATATTATTTTTCTTCTTGTTTTTAGTGAATTTATTGGCCCATCAATGGGCGGTGTATTAGTTAAAGGGTTCACTTTCACCGGTGCAAGTACTAGTTTAGCTGGTTTCATACTGATTCCTGTAATTATTGAATTATTTTATATTTAAAGAAAATTATTATTGACACTTTGTTTCTTTTTGGTAGGCAATAATGCTAATAATATACGAAATAGTTTTACGATGTGGACGTACGAGCCACGAAAAACTTCCTGTAAATTCCGAAAAAGTGTTAACAGTATCAACTGAAGTGACTCCGCTGTTGAAATCTCTGACTTGATCGCAAAATAAATTAAAAATCTACTCCGCAATTATTTATTATAAAAAAAATAGGAAGTAATCAATGACCAACCTGTGAATATTAGTTTTATCAGCCTAAATATATTTGTATCGAACGTTTTGCCAGCAATTTTTGCCGGAAATACTTTTGTTTTTCTTGTATTTGAATGTGAATTTAGTCATTTTTACTTTTACATAATGCAGGAACTTTCGGATGTTATTTTACATGATATTTTTGGTATGGTAATTTGTTAATTTTATGTTACAGTTGTCCAGTTTAAATTAAAATAAATTCTATCGATTGTTGATTTGCAAAGTTTTATTTCTAAAAAAAACGTGTTTATTTTTGTACAAATATTCAGGGGGTTGGGCGAATAAACAAACACTAACGTCAATTCCTGAGATTCTAGTCCTTCCAGTTCTTCCGGCAGGCGTCAGCACGATATGGCGGCGAGAACACCCGACACTGGGCAAGATACAGTGAAGTTACAAGCATGGAGTCTGGCACGGTCATGATATGCAATTATATCAGATGATTAACTCTTATTCGTCATGTTCGGGACCTTGTTTGACGAAGAAACGAAAAGCGACGCAAAAGCAGAGGCTGTAAATGGGTCATCGATTGACGTAGATTCTGTGGCTTTGCCTCGGCCCGATCATTTGATTTGTGGCCTAAACAACCAAGGAACAACTTGTTATTTGAATTCTTTAATTCAAACTTTGTTTTTTACGCCGGAATTTAGAGGTACGCGTGTTATTTTGTTTACATTTTTTTTTCTTTAAAAACACCAATTGGTTCGTAGAGGCAATTTTCGCATTAACTCCAGAAGAATTGGGGATTGGAGGAAATGAAAATTCAAATTCAAAGGTCAGAAAAATGTTTGCAAACAAAAAGGTTTTAAATTTTAAATGATTTTATTGTTTATTTTATTTTATTTATTTTTAATAGATCCGAATTATTATCGTTGAATTACAACGTTTATTTGCTCGCATGTTGTGGCTCGATGTCTCTGCAACGTCGACAACACCTTTAACGTCTAGTTTCGGCTGGGTTGAAAAAGAGGTTCGGTTTCTGACAAGACAAGTGTGTAATTCGAGCTTTGGTCATTAATTAATTTTTATTTGAATAAATTTTCCAGGCCTTTCAGCAGCATGACGCACAAGAATTAATGAGAATTCTTTTTGATGCCATCCATACATCGCTTATTGGTACAAGTTGCTCAACTTTAATTTCAGATCTTTACAGCGGATCCACAGTCAACAAAGTACGAATTATTAAAATATTTTTATTTAAAAATATTTACTCTAATACGAAATTAAAAATTCCAGATTGTTTGCAAGTCTTGTGGAAAAATAAGTGAAAATTCGGCTATTTTTCTCGATGTTAATGTGCCAGTAACGGGTTATACAGATTTAATTGATAGTTTAGCTTCGTCATTTATCGGTCATGAAGTCATGGAAGGAATAAATCAATATCTTTGCAACAAATGTGATCATCATGTAGATGCCATTAAAGTCTGCACATAAAACTACATTAAAATGTTACGGTTATAAAATGGAGATTTTTTATTCATAGGAAACAAAAATTAGATGTCTTCCTCCAATTCTTGTCTTATCACTAATGAGACTCGGTTATGACACGGTTAAAAAGCAACGCTATAAAGTAAGTGAACAATAGTGCCATAGTTTATCTTTTCTATTTGATCTTATTCATTTCTTTTGATTTTGTTTGAAGGAAACGGCTCGTTTTGAGTTTTCCATGGATATAAATATGAATCCTTTTTGTGAGAAGGTGTGTAGTGCAATTTTTTTTTTAAATTTATTTATTTATTTATTTATTGGATTTTGTTCTAGCAATTATCTGCGGAAGAAGCAGAATACGAATTGTTCGCCGTTGTCAGTCACAGTGGAAGTTCCTATTGCGGGCATTACAACGTTTATATTCAAGATGTAGAGGGAATTTGCAATTGGAAAACTCCCGTAAGATGATTTAATGATGAATTTTAATGGGATAAATCAAATTATTTTAAAAAATATTAATTTTAGGCCACAAATTGCGTTGTTTTGTCTAAACGAGAAGAGTCGTTGGAGAATAACACGGAAATAATTCAAAATTTCAAGCCTCTAGATTTATTGATTTATATTTTTAATAAAAAGGAGACAAATTGCATGCTTATGGAAGAATTGTCGAATGAAATTAATAAAGAATTGCATTCTGGCTGGAATAAGAAATTCAAGAAGAGATATGGGTCGTTGAATAAGGTAATGAATTTTTTTTTCTTTTTTCAAATCGTATTTTGAATTGTCAAAAATAAAAATAAATTATTTTTTTTACTTTAGTTTATTCGTAACAACGCCGACCAATTTGATTTTTCTGACAAAACAAATAAAGTCAAATTTAAAAAAAATGAAAATAATTCGGAACCGGAAACGACTTTGAGCAATAATTTGCAAAAAATAACATTGGAAGAATCAAACAATTGCAATGGTGATCTGGTTGATGTGGACAAACCAAAGTGAGGCACTTTTTGGAGTCGAAAATACTTTTTGTTTTATAATTACTAATTAAAAATGTGTATAATTCAGATACTGTTGGTTTGATATAAACGATGCATCTGCATCGCCTGTATCTGCAGATGACATTAAGTTACAATATGGCGGCAGAGGAAGTGCCTACATGCTTTTTTACCGCAGAAAAGAATTCCATAAATCAATTAAAAGTATTGTATTTTTTTTTATTACTTTTGCTTTATTGCTGAATGTTTATTTTTTGTTACAGGAAGAATGAGAGATGATATTCCAAACCATCTGATTGAATTAGTGCAATCTGAGAATGATGAATTATTTGCAAAAAGGTAATAAGGGTAGAAATGTAAAAAATTATGATATTTTATGTTTTTTTAAATTTATTTATAGGCAAGAATATGAGAAAACTGTGAATCAAATTATGTTATTTATACATTTCGGGGCAAATTACTTACTCGAGAAAGGAGTTTTGCAACCTAAGCCGAATGAACTGCACGTAGCCGAAATAAATTTTGATAGGCGCCTCTCAATCCAAGATCTAAAAGACGAAATAATTAGTGTAATATAAACAAAGTTTTGTATTAAAAATTGCTTTATTGATTTATTATGTATAGAATTACGGTGAATTATGTGGGAAAGAAATTTTTCTGCACAAATGCAAAGAACTGCCTGTTGGAATGCATCTGTTCGAAGATTTGTTGAAAGGTAGTGATATTTCTTTTTTTTTACTAAACATTTTAATTTATTTGTTTCTTTTCGATTAGATAACAACAATTTGGTTATTCAAGATTCTGATTTGGTGTCAGGATCCCGAATATTTGTATGGAATGGAAAAGATATAAATGGAGTTGCTGCTTCTTTCGGGGAAGAATGCGAGCCAATTTTATTGAAGGTAGTGGTAGAGACGGAAGATAGAAGCGTTCAAGAGGTCGAATTTACAGTTGCAAAAAATTGTACTCTAAAAGCAGTTTTGCAATTGGTTGAAAAACAGTTGCAACTGTGCAATCAAAAATTAAACGTTGCGGGCATATTTTGTGGTTAGACATATTTAATTGTTTAGTGTCTCAACATAGAAAATAACAAATTCATTATTTAAGGAAACGAAAGCAAACCGATGGACGGATTGACCGAAGAAAACACACTCGAGGAAATAAAAATTCGAGACGGAGACTCTCTGTATTTAGATTCATCAACGAGTATACCAAAGACGAATAGTAAACGTAATAACCAAAAGAATGTGAAATGTGATAATAATGTCGTCGTTTCTATAGAAAATAGATGTCAGGTAAAAATATTGAGTGTCTAGACTAATTATTATTATTATTACAGTATTATAGTAGTTATTTTGGTTTGATTTCAGGCTTCGTGTGATTCGTCGAAATCATGGCCGGTGATAGACGTGCAAATTGAAAAAACGGCTGTAAGAAATTGGGTTTTTAAAATTGTATGTGAAGATAAAGAAAATATTTTTATTCGTTGCAGCTTATATCGGAACTGAAAAAATTGAGTATCTCTAAACTATCATTAAATGGCGGAAAGGCCTACAGACTTAAGATGCATAAAAATATTTTAGAATTTAATCTTCCACGTAAGTAATGAGAAGTTGAACCAGACAAAATATCTCAAATCATTTGGAAACTAAATGATTTACAGTGCACGAAAATAAATCCGTAGAAGATTTAGGACTGATTTTACAATCTGGATTGATTTTGGAGGAAGGCCATCCACCATCTGATAATGAGGTACCGATCGCGATTTTCTGTTTTCATTATACGGCAATTTTCCTTTTCATTTTGACAGATTGTTTTGTCGTACAGCGGAAATTGTGGAAGTGGTGACGCGTGCAATGAGGTAACTGTTGACGCTGATCTAACAGTTCGAGAATGCTTACAATTTATTTTATTAGCTACTGGAGTTGAAATCGAAAGTACGTTTAACGCAACACTATTTCCCGCAATAAATGAAATTTGATTTTAGGTGGCGAATGGTATCTTCAACGAGTTAATACGTTTTGCGACCCCGCTGCCATTCTCAGTAAACCCGACTCCACTTTATCGTCGGAGGGGATTAAGCATGGCGACCATCTACTCGTTCGTGAGGGTCACCTAGTGCCTTACGGATACCTTTCTTTCACCGTGGAACTTTATCCAACGCTTCTTGGAAAAACACAAATACCTGGAAAACACTGGACGTGGGTCATGGATAAACTATACAGTGCGTATGCGGACACACACAAAATGAATTTAATTATTTTGTTGATTATTTTGTTGATATTTTTTAAGAGTATCAAAACGAAGACCAAAAATGTGGTAATGAATCGCTGTCGGCCCATCTGGGAGAAGTGGAAATATCTGCAGAGGCAACTTTAGAAAATTTAAAGCAGCAAATTCTTACTTTGCCAAATTTAACGGAGTTGGAGTTGTATTCGCAACCCCAACATGTTAGATTACGTTTATTAAGTAATGGAAGACCCGCGCAGATTTTAAGGGGTCATCAAACTACCTTAAAGTAAAAAAATTTATTTTAAAAAAAAGGAAAATAAGGATGAATAAAATTAAATATTATTTCTTACTTTTAGACGATTAAAATTGATGGACCAATCGAAGTTGTGTGTGCAGATAATGGGGCAGCCAGAAGATCTCAGGTTCTGTTCATTAAAATGTCGCAAAAGTTGTGTAAATTAGATAAATTTTTTTTTTTACTTTAAAAAAAATAGTGTTGACACTGTGGTTGTAGAAGTTGTTGAAAAAGTAGCGAACACAAATAGATACACGGATCCTGTAGAAGTTTTATGGGACACCCGAAACGGAAGCTTAAATTGCTTGAAACGTTCAATTGCAAACCAATTATTTTTGACCGAAAATTGCTTAAGATTAGCAAAATATTTACCAGTCGATTACAATTGGTTAATCCTGGCGAATCACAACCAAGTACGGAATAACAGATTAATATTAATTATAAATAATTACAAAATATGTATATATCAAAGGTGTCAAAAAATCACAAAAGCTTCAAAAGGAAGAATAAATCGATCGTTGATTTAAGAAACGAACCGTTTTCCATTACGGACGGCGTCAGGATTGCAATTCAGGTATGTCACGTGGTTTATTCCCGTTATCTTTGTTTTCAACTTTGTTCCACACAAATTTATTTCCGTCACTCTGACGACATCTTTGTTTTCAACTCGTCTGGAAGCTTGATTTCACTTTGCCACTCAACACGCGCGGTTAATTTACCTCTCGTTCGGCGTAAAATTAAACCGAAAAAAAGTGTTTTTTAAACTGAAAATAATTATTTCTGGAATTCTAACTAATAAACATTTAAATAGTTTATTTGAAATGATTAATGCTGGATGGTTTGCTCGTAACAGGACATCAATCAAGACACTAATAAAGATTTCAGCAGTGAAGATGATATTATTAATAGACAGAGGCTGGAAGAGGAAAAAGAAAATAAACAAAAGGAGATGTAAGAGTTTGCTCACACCAGTGCACTTAAAGAAATTATCAAAACATTTTTTCTACTTTATTATTATTATTATCATTATTATTTTTCAATATTTACATATTTTACTGTTTAGGTGCGTTGCTCAAAATACATCCAGACCGCCTGAAGTTGGTATTAAAATTAAAGTTGGTGATTTCAGTTAATTTCAGTTGTTTTGTTTTATTCCTCGCATCTTTTTTTTTTATTATCACGTCATGTAAGTGAATAACCCTGCAGTATTTATGCAAGGGAAGATGTAATTTCATAATGTACCGGTAATTTATTTTAAAATCTTGTTACAATAAATGTGGTGCTAATACTGAACTTTTCTTATTTGCGCGTTTAATCCGTGACCTTTGGAAGTAATTAAATGGAAAAATAAGTTTTTGTTTGTTTCCAACATTTTCCTCTAAAATAAAAATAAATTACGTCGTTTATTTGCTTCTGGGTGTAGTTGTGTGGATTTCGATTTTGCATGTCCATGACGACAGTTTATCGTCAATGAATTTTGTCTGCTGTCTCCAAGGAAACACACAGTCGAATGAGTGCGGGACTGGGCGACTTGGATTCGTAAACACACGCAAATTGGGGTAGAACTACGTCATTAGTTTCATAATTTCAAAATCGTGATGTGGGCAAATGATTTTGGAATGCGCGTGAATAAACGTCACACGATTGAATCACAAGACGCAAACACAACAATATTTTGTTTTATTTCAATATTCTACAACAACAGCCACTACTATAAAACAGATTGGCCAAAAACATGGGCTCACTTGTCAGTTGAGCTCCATACTCCAACCACATTCCAACGGTATAGTAAAAACCTATACACATATATATGTAGTGAGAAGAACTGAATAACCGGTAAGATCTTTTTTTTTTAAATGTTCTTTCAGAATTAGTTGTTTTATTTTAATTTTTGTTTTTCAGAGGGGATAAAATGCGTCCCATACAATTTGGTTGCAATTGTGTGTGTTTTAGTGGTTGTTTCAGTAAGCCGTGTGTTTCCGTCAAGTGTTTACCAAGAACAGTGCCAATATTTCCAAAGCAAAAGCCCACAAATTTCAAAGGATGTTGCCAAATAAAGTGCAATTTTTCGGCATTATTTCAGAAAGGAAAAAAAGATAAATGTGGTGACTCCACGATACATCCTGTGTGAATTTGGTAGAAATGTCTTTATGAATTATGTCTTATTTGTGTGGTAATATCATTTTCTGCAGTTTTGCAATATTGTAGTGAGATGTATAAATATTTTTTTTTTATTTCAGAAGACAGTATAATGTTTCATTATTAAATCCGAATCATTTATGAGTTTGTCAACTCGTCTAAAAATAGCGTTGGTAATGAATGACCCTTTAAATAATAACCTATCGATATTTATTATACCGAGGAACTGTAATGGGTTATGTCATTGTCACGTGGTAGTGGTTATGGCGCTGCCGTACAGCGAGAGCCGGAACAGACGAAACCATGCCAACCATGCAGTAGCGGAGCTTTTAGCTCGGTATATATTTCCAATAAATTACTGAGTGTGTTGTAACTCAAAAATAATAAAAATAAAATTAATTTGAGTGAAAAAATTTCAAGTTGCAATGGTGAAAACAAGAAAACAAGAAAAGACAAACACATTCGCACACCACGCGCACATTTATTAATGTGATCATTCTCCTGCACGATGGCGTTACCGTCGTGAGGCTTTAGCGCGTCATAATGTTCGAGTCATGGAGTTTTCCGTTCTACAATCGATGACGACGTCAATACCGCAAAATTTAAACAACATTATTGTCGTGTCTGGATAAAAATATTCACTTTTCAACCGAACTTGGGCTCACGCTTCTTTGTTTTGCACATCCCAACAAAATTTCACATTCTATTAAAGAACAATAAACTGAAAATCAAACAATGTGAATGAGACATTTGAACTCTAAAATTAGGCCTTAAAACACTTGAAAATTATTCGTAAGTAAATAACTTTTCCATCAGCATTTTATTTATAATTACCGGTAGTTCATTGCTACCTGTTAATAGTGCAAACTCATCAATGGTAAGTCGAAACAAAACATGAAAACAAATAAATAATAAGCTCAAGAAATCATCAGTCATTTTATATTTTTTTAGAAACACCAACCGAATCCTTAATTACATTTAAAAATCAAACAACCAGCAATTGGGAATGAAGATTTTGATTTGAAACCAATCTCAACGAAACTTTCAATTTTCTATTCAAAGAAAAACGAAAATGTCACCCCAGGGCGCGCGATCTGGAGTCAAATTCCGCCAAGTCTAAAAGGTAAGAAAAGCGTTTTTATTTCCAATTTATTAAAATATTTATACACTTATTTATTTATTTATATTCATAATTCATTGACTCGTGCAGCTGTCGTTCTAATGACATTCTTCACAGCTCTTTCACTAGTATTTATCGAAACCCAAATACCAGATCAGATCACCAACTGAGTGTTTTCGATTATTTCATATCTATAAATACTTAACACGAAAGAAAGTTCCCCCATCTTGAAAAGATAAAACAACACACCGCATGTTGATAACACAAATAAACGAATCCCATAACTACAAGTCCTTGACTTTTTTGCTGCTTCTTTTAATCGCAATAAGTGATTACCTCTTTATCAGTTATTCAACTTGGCAGAAATCAAAAAAGCTGTCCTGTCCAAAGTTAGCTTCCCTGCCTCGCTCCAACTCTTTGAGCCATTCTTAACTGGTTTTGCTTTTTCTTCTTCGATTCCCATTCGTCCGGTCCCGAGATAAGTTGGACTAAAGGTGGGGGTCATGTGGCCACTGTGATCTCTGCACGAGACGTGAAGTCCTTTGGTCAGGGGCCTTCGACCTTTCCCCTTTGAACTCCAAGGGCTGTAGGAGTTTCCAAACAGATCAGCACGCGTCCTCAGCTTAGCCCATGAGCAGTTGTACTCGGATGAATGAAGCTATCTTTTCATTCATAAAAAGAATCGGCCTAAAAAGCGATCAGAATGCATTTAAAGTGATGCCTTCACTCTACTCCCATGACCGACTCGTTTAGCTCCAACTAAGAAATAAACAAATGAGTCATTTTTCAAGAATTCTTCGTCGAAATTGCGCCACATTTCCGTCCTGGAACCTCAAAAACGACAAGAAAACTCATCCGGGAGATGAAAATTGGCGAGATATTGTTTTAATTACCTCGTTTGCGGATAGTTTGAGTGTTGGCATATCAAAGATGGCCGCCTGGTCGTGTTTTCTAAGGGGAAAAGTCCGTTTTTACCCTCAAGGCTGCATAGAGGGGAGGAATAGGGTATAAAGAAACCAGTCCACAGACAGAAAGAAGGGGGGAGAAAATACAGACAGAGGGAGGCAAAAGTGCCTATTAGGTGGAGGGGGACATTTCCCAAGTTTTTACCAGGGGGTGAGGTATATTTTATAGGGGTAAAGTAGTAAACTACTTCCTGTGCAACCAACTCAACTGTCGAGTTTGCTCTGGACTATTCAGTGTTACTTTGTTTTTTGGCTTTAATTTCTTTGTTTTTGTTTTGTTTTGTTACTAAGAAAAAAGTATTGGATTTTTCCGTAGTTAAAGAAGGTAGGAATAATTAATAATAATAATAATAATTTTTTTTTTTTGAATTTTTTTTTTTTTTTTTTGGTATTTGTTTTATTTCCTTTGTAACCATAATTGGATGGTTTAATGTGAAATATTGACTTGTTTGATGTGTAATTGAATGTTTTATGGTTGGTTTTAGTTGTATGAATTGTATTGGCTCGTTTTAAACCGGTGAGGTTGGATTTGTGGGCAAAAATGAGCAGGGTAGGTGACCACACCCATTTTCTTGTCTCTTGACCAGGTTAAGGGGACAAATTGAAGTTTCTTTTGTCTTTCTGGGGGGAAGATTTGATTAATATGGTGTTAAATTGGGGAAATAATTGTTTTAATTTGTTTTTTTTTTTAATTTTATGAGGATCGTTAGGTTTCGTGGAAATAGGCCTAATGGGAGTGCAGCTTGGTCTACATTTTTGTGGTGCATTTAGTTCGCTATTTAGCTCGCAACTTGTTGAAATATTGTTGCTATTTGTAGTTTGAGACAAAAATATGCTTGTGTTTTGTTGTGTCCACACAGTTTAAATAACTGTAATACGTTGAGATATATTAAAAGTAGGCTTAAATATATTTAGCGTGGTTTTGGAGTTTCATATTGTTGAATTTTTTGAGAAAAATTGTTGCAAGCTCAAATTTTGTTTTGGTCTCATATTGGGTTAACTGTTTTAGAAGATAAACTCGCGCGATAAATTAGGAAAACTGTTGAAACGTGTTTCAGTGTCGAGTTTCCATGACTAATTCACATATTTAAACAATTGTTGTTGCTGAGTGTGGAAATCAAACAGCACTCGTGTTTTCTTCTGATTTTAAACTCAACAAGATTGACACTGACTGGTTTTCTGTAGTTGGTATCGATCGCGATTGAATTGGTTGCACGGGCACTTAATTATTTTTTATTTAAAAAGAAATTGAAATCTCGACACAAAAAAAAATCAAAATTACAATTTACGAATGTGATCAGGTGAATTTATAACTTGAATTCGATTTTCCGTTTAAATTACACGCGATTCATTGTTTTATTACATAAAATATAAATAGTGATGACACTAACACAAATCCATGTACGCATGTCCGAAAAACCGACGTTTTAGGCCTAGAAAATAGATTTGAGTTAGCGGAATAAAGGTAAGAAAGGAATTTGCATTTGCAGGCTAAAGTTTAGGCTTAGATGGTTGGCGCGCAAAAATACCCGTATGAGCTTAAATGAAAATCATTTCTAGCATTTAATTAATTTGTTTCAATTCGTGTTGGGTCATTTACGGTGCATTTTTTTTAAAAAAAAAGAAAATCTTTCTCGTTGATTTTGCTTGTTTATGTTTTGTTTTATTTTTTTTATTTGTTGAAAATATTTTTGGAAGAAAACGTTAAGGAAATGGTGGGAAGTTCGTGTTTGGGATTTCACGACGGGTGAAAAGTGAAAAAAAAGAGTTGTATTATCTTGATAAAATGGTTAAAATTGAATGGTCACTAACTCGTTTTAGTAGCCTAGTTTTGATTGGCTAAAAATAGACCAATACCGTATCACAAAGCCGGAGGAATCGAATCACACAGGACCATGTTCGTTCCTAACGGCCAGTAATGTTTCTCAAATTCTCGACGATGTTTGACACCTTCGCCAGTTTTGAACTCAACAAAGAAAGTTAATTGTAAAACAAAAAAACCAAAGCAAAACAAAAAAGAAAATTTTGTTTCGAATTTTTGTGCCCAATTTTTTGGCGCAAATTTGCAAACGAATGAAACATGGCGCAGAAAATCCAAATTGCAAACGTAACAACACTTTAATTTGAAATTTAATTGCTTCTTTTTGGGTTATGTATGGTCCCGTATTTTCGAACTTAAATAAGCCTAATTTTCTATCATTTGTCAATCATTCAAGAGGGAGGAATTAAAAAAATATTTCAAGGTTCCTCATGCCATTTCCCCTAACCAATGCAACTGACCCCACGCGTTGAACTTCAATCCCCTCGCATGGGTGAGGGTCCTGAGGGATGAGTACATTTCACCCGACAGGGAATAGGAATTTTCAGTTTTCACTAACATTTTCTCCTGATTATCAAAATTATTTAAATTAAGCCTATTTTTTTAAAAAAAATAACTTTTTTTGTTAATCGCGACGAGTGCCGGCTTAATTTATGACTTGGTATTTAATTTATTCGCCAATAGGTGGCATTAAGAATCAAAAGTGATTTTTTTTTTTTTTAATTTTTTTAAATAATATTTTATTTTATATATTTATTTTGTTGTTGACTTTTTTTGATTTAATCGGTTGGCTTATTTGAAACTTGACCCACAAACAATATGATGAGTTCCACGAATGAAAGTGTTGAAGAAGTCACTTAGCATTCAGGTCAAGAGCAAAACAGTTCGGTTTGAGTTATTGCGACTGGGATTCTGGGAATATTTGAAATAAAATGTGAAAAATTGCATCGCAAATTTTGATATTTTATTATTAAATATTTAATTGCTGGCGTGTGACGAACAAAGACGAAGAAATGCGTTTGAAAATTGTATTTATTTCACATCCAATCCAATGTGAAATAATTGATAGTACAGTACACACATTGTATTATTTAAGTTGTCATTTCCCGGAAGTAGACACAAGTAAGTTAATCACCTACTGGGACACGTTAATATAAAGAAAGTGTCGAGTTATTTTTGAATAATGAATTTTTTTTTTCTTTTTTTCTTTTTGTTCCCGTTTTAATTTCTTTTCGAGCATTGGCATTATTTTTAAAACCAAGACGGTATTTTTAGTCGAAACTTTGATGCGGAAATAGAATAATTTTCAATATATATTCATTTTTCCAACAAGAAAATAATAGAAAAATAATCTTTGATTGTTTAGGCACTTGATATTTATTACGATCCGTTTGTTTTTGTTTTTGTTTTTTGTTTTTTGTTTTTTGTTTTCGTGAGTGAGACGGAT
>JAQIXU010000378.1:0-37646 GCA_034701245.1 Strigamia transsilvanica | reverse complement strand
CTAACACAAATAGCCGTAATCTGCAAAACCAGCGTTTTTCATGGTTGAATTACTCTTTTTCTTCTTTTTCTGTATTTTTCTTAAAAAAATTTTATATGTATATATATATATATAAATCTTCCCGTACTCTTTGTTTTATTACCTACCGAACACGCCCTCGTTTAACACTCGGTTGAACTTCTCCTGCCTCGATTCAAAAAACCAGAAGCAAACTTTTACTTTAGCTGAAATAAATCTATTTTTTTTTTTTTTTTTTACCAACTTTTCTAAAAAAAAAATGTAAAACCGTAAATCAAATTAGCGTTAAAATTTCGTGCATTAACGAAACCTTATTTTCAATCCAAAATGTAGATTTTTTTTTAAACATTCATTCATGCATCTAATAAATTTAGAGAGCAAAGAAGAAAATATTTACAGGTACAAAAGAAAAATAAAGTTCTCCAATTTTAATTTTCCACTCGAAAAACTCCTATTAAAACACGGTACTTATAACAACAAAACATCAATTTTTCTATAAAACAAATTAACTTTTTTGCTCAATTTTATCAGCATTTTTATGATTTTTTTGATCAACCAAAAATCTGCGTACCGGTATTTCAAAGCTAAAAATCGATTCACTCTTAAAAAAATACACATAAAAAAAAAAACTCAAAAAAATTAAAGTTCTTTTACATATTTCTGAATTCCTGCTCCATCCTCAATCTTCCTCCCTTCCTCCCAAGAACCCAACCATGTCGTCATCTACCACGCACCAACGCGCGCATCATTCCTAGCGACATTTTCCCATTAAACCCCGCGCACTGAAACATGGGATGGATTTTAAAAAGGCGGAAGATGAATTATCACGTGACATGCCTCTACCACATTCGCTCGTGTGCTAAGTCAGCAAAAAAAGCAAATAAGTAAAGAAGATGAGAGAAACAAAACGAATAAAAACACATGCCAAAAAGATGACATTATCGCAATCAAATTGCAAAAAATAACAAAAAACATAAAAAAACCCATGTGGAAATACAAAAAGAAACAAAAACAAAATTACTATCGATTTTGATTATTACCAAAAAATTATTTCCCCAACTTATTTAAATTACTAAAATAAAAAAAAAATCCCTAGAGAGAAATTTTCTATGACATGGGAACTGCAATTTGCCCTTTTTTTTCCTTCTAATATTATCTTGTCCCCTGCGATTATTCAAACGCTGACCGTAGAATCCGTCATCCATCATTTAATTCAGCAATGAGCAACTCAGCACTTTACTTAACACCTTTATAAAGAAAGAAAAAACGAGCAAACGAAAGAAAGAAAATTAAAAAAAAAGGGGGCTTTTTTCCCTTCCCCTTTTTCACCTTTCATTTTATTCATATCAGACAGTTCCGTAGCCAGAAAATCTAGTCGGTATTTGCTCAACGTTGTTTATCTTTTTCTCCGGAGCTTTCCTGCACTACACACATGCACAGTGGCGAACGTTGCGCAGCTTTTCGGTATTTTTTTATACCAAAAACTAAAAATCCACACAAATTCAAACGAAATTCTACACTTGGCCTAAAGAAAAAAGTCGATTAATCTTTCTAAAAATTATATTATTTCGTTCGTAATAGATGAAACGATAATAAACTGTCAAGAGGAATTAATTTCGACATACTGTATATACAGTTTTGCCTAAATACTTTTTTAAATTCTTCCTCCATATTATGGAAAGTAATTTTTTCCCTCCCCCCCCCCCGATTATAATCCCTCAAATTTTCCATTTCAGCAGTTTAAAAAAAAAAAATCTATTTATTCCTTAAAATTAGGGAGAAAAAAAATCCAATTTTCTCCCGAAAAAAAAAATCTGCTTTCAATTTTTTCCATCACCTTATTTTATTATACACCATCTTGTTTTATTCTAATTAAATGGCAGTGGTGCATTATACTCTCTAAAAATTCAAGAAGAGGATTATTTCTTGCTACGGTAGCTTTTGGCAGGAGCCCGGACGAAATTAAAAACGACCCAATTACAGCCCTGAGAAAAGTGTGGGAGAAAAGAGGGGGGGGGAAAGTATCGAGCCTTTCCCTTATACTCCTTCTCACATCTTCTGAGAAAAGTGAGAGTAAGAAGGAGCGAGAGCGAGCTTCGTGCAAATTAAGGCCGTAATTTTTATACTGCTCACGTTGTGCCTTTGCTCCATGAATGCAAATTGAGAAAGAATTAAAAGAGAGGAGAAAATGTTGGAGCGCTTTTCCAAGACAAAATTTCAAAGTGAAAAATCTCCATTGGTGGATGGATTGATTTACAAAAAGAAAAAAAAAAGGAGAAAAAGTTTCCAATTGAATTTTAAATGAGTTAACATTAGAAAATGAGTGGTGGAAAAAAGAAGCGAGTTTATTATTTTCATTTCGTAAATGCCTCTTTCCATCACCGGCGCCTTGACCATTAAGAAGAGAGGTAAATCCGAGTAAATTGGCACTTTTCTTCAATTCGGATACGTACACGACGTTTGCTCACCCAAAATCACGGATTAATGTCTTAATTAATGAGATGGCGACTCCCATCCCCCAACTGGAACGCCCTCGTTTGCACATTTTGCTGCTTTGGCCTCATTAATGCTAATTTGGGTCACCATTAAACGACAAATGAACGTCATAAGAAAGAAGTAATCTCTTTAATGTCACCTACCCTAACCCTTCTTTCCCCCCTAACCCTTTCGAGTCACAAATCCACACAAAACAACAAATATTCTGCTTGTTTTTCAGCACTAGAAGTACAGCAGATCAACTTTAAACACTGACACAACTTCAGTGAAAGATTTTTACATGCTCACTAATGAAGGACGAAGGAAATTTCAAACTAATTGACAGCACTGAATACTGCCATTCAATCACACGATTTTAATAAATTTGATTGACAAATTACTTCCATTAGAAAACGAGGTAGAACTCAAATTATATTTGCGAAGAAATTGTTTTTCATAATCAAACGTTACCACAACCAAAATCGATGCAAGAAACAGAAGAAATAAAAAAAGAGGTACACCTGAAACTAAACTTTTCTTAAAAAATAAAAAAAAAATTTCGAAAGAAAAAAGCAAAAAAAAACATTTAAGTCCAAGATCCTTAGGGTAATCAAGAGATTCAAAGACCACAGCTGCTCTTGCAACTCATTCATGCATTGGGAAATAAAAATATGTGAAAACACACAGCAGCATTTACAGAGAAGGAAAAAAAAATATCACAACTTAGACCTCAATTTTTTCCTCAAGAGAAATACATAAACTGTCAAGGTGGAAAGAAAAAAAATCTAAAACTTTTCCAACTGACATTTGTTTATAAGCACTATTCCCTCGTTGGTTAAAGAAAAAAGTATAAAAGCTCAAACCCAACTTCCGAGTCAAGCGCCACCCTGTAATGAGTAATGATAACTGTATATATATTACCTGTAATTTTGTTTCCCCACCCTTTTGATGACTTAATTAAGGTAAAAACCCTCACAACCAAAATAATAAATAAATAAATAAATAAATAAATAAATAAATAAATTAACAAAACAAAAAAAAAACATGTTTATCGCGAGAAAAGTAATCACTAGTCCAAATACAAAGAAACAAAAAAGAATCTATTTTATTCATGTAACAAGCACATTAATTCTTAGTGATTTACAACATGGGCAAAAAAGATACACAATACTAGAAGAAAAGGAAAAAAAAATTAATTTGCTTCATTTTTTATCTGTTTCGCACTTTTCCATCATTTATGTCATTTTGTAAACAATAAGAAAAATTGTGGGGAGGTGGAAAAAAGAAGAAATCCGTAAAGAAAAGTGGGTCTGCTAAAAGAGAAATAAATGGTTGAATGAGCCATTCGTCATCACGAATGTCAGGTATGATGAATGGTGGGAGAAGAGAACACACCTGGCACCTCAAAAGCCCCAATACTTCAACCACATGACAAATTATAACAACTTCTAGCCCATAATTACACATTGTAATTAATATACCATTGACCTTTCACGCTCATTTGCAGGCGCCGCTTTGTATAATCATAAAAAAGATGAATATAAAAAAAAGCACGAAAATATGAAAGGCAAAATGGACTCTGTCACGTTTTTAAGCATCTTGAGCGTTGAGTGGTTTAAGATTTATGAGTTAGCAGGACTCACGGCGTCCGTGGCCGACTCGATAAGGTGCCGCGTGCACTGACAACACCCCGCACTCCCCCTTCGCACATCCACAAGACCCTCATAAAAGAGAGCCATTAAAGTTCCCTGCAGAAGAGGCATCAAAACCTAAGGAAGATGTATAATGGAGTGGATCAGCATCTTCAAACAATTAAAATAATTCACCACGCATCAATTTAAAGTCAACTTTAATTAACAACTTCTTTTTTTTCATTTGAAAATTTAATTTAGGGCGCTTTAGTCGTGTACAGCTCGTTTTAACCAAAAGAAATTTACTTGCAGCGTTTCGAGTTGAATAAAATTATCTATTTTAGTCGGTTCTAGTGCGCTAACTGATTGAGCACATTCATAAATGACATACGCCGTCCAGCGACAGATTTTTCAGCACGGAAACAGAAAACGGACCACCACAACGACAAGAATTCTGTAGGCTTTTACGGTCTGACCACTGTGAGAAAAAGCTGACAAGAAATAATGTATGTTTCGTCAATCCAATTTCCGCATTGGGATTTCTTGTGGACGTGGGACCAATAATTTCGTGTAGTGCTATCACCGTTGAGACAAAAAAAAAAAAAAAAAAAAACTACAAGCGACCAATAAATTTATCAATAGATGAAAAGTGTGATCATTTATTGAAAAATTCGTTACTATTCTACGAAACGACTAAAACGCCTAGCACTGTAATTCTAAAGAACCACCTAGCTTTCACATGTAACAATGTTTAGTGTATGATTTTTTTCGCTTAAAATTGAAAAAATCGCAATACTTTAAGAACTGGGTTGTATGGCTATACGTACATAATTGATGACAATATTTTAATTAATTTTCACGCACAAAAAAGAATAAGAAAAAGAAAAAAAACGGTTGGTTTTTACTCAATCTGTCGCATTATTATGTTTCTTAAGCAATATGTTTAAGAAACATTAAAGACCGCTCAGTTGAATGACTGTTAATGAATTTACAACATCATACAGCGCAGGATGTGTGCTTTAATTCGGGCCGCCGCTCTTATCAGGCTAATTAATTGGCAATTGTCCGTGAGCAAATTTAATTTGTAGCCCGTCCCTATGGCATGACTGCGTTTCTCATTACATTCATGACAAACATTGTTACAACCTTAATTCGTGACACCTTTTTCACTACAATGTAACTTTTCCAATCTCATTTTTGCACAGGTAATTTCATTCAAATTAATTAAGACCTAATTATACGATACCAATTCATATATACGAGGCCATCTTTTGACTAATTATGTGAATCTAACGATTGCGAATAAATAGGTTAGTGATTTTTTCCCTTTCTTTTGGGAATGTAATTTCCCAAACAAAATGCTCAATTTTCAATTGCATGATATCGAGGTTGGTTCCCTAATGCGCAATACGGCTAAACCAAAGACTTAATTAAAACAGGATTTCGCGTTGCATATTCAGTAAAACCCAATTGATGGCTCACGAACACCTCCATAAATAATCACAATTAAGTGACTTCGAAGTGGACAACAGTTTCAACAAGCCACAACTAAAATTGCATTTATAATTCAGCAATCAAATAACAAGAAATTCCTGCAGTGTAGGATGTCGAAGAAAGAGAAAATTAAATGTCCACTAAGCTATGTAAAGATGACCTAGCATTTGCACCCAGGACAAAGGAAACCACAGGAAGCCCAACTGAAGAGATGGGATTACCCATTGTTGCTCAACATGCGATCAGCATGGATGTTGAGCAAGGTCAAATTGTATGACATCACATCCTTTCCATGGTTTTGTTTCTGCTGAAAGTGTAACACGATTCCATTTGTGTTTTAGTAGCTTAGATCTTATAAGGTTATCTGTCCATGCCCACAGACTTTTCTGTGTATAGACTTTAGAGAAAAGCCTATCAGAATCACTTGGTGATTGCAGAAATGTGTCAGTCTGTCACACCAGACTTTTGAGGATTGTGAGTCAAGAAGACACGCGTTCGTCGTTAGTTTCAGCTAACTGATTTTATTAATTCAAATTACAAAAGGATCCGCTAGGGATCCGTTACTACTAAACGCATCACCACCCCACAATGGCGCTGCATTTTATACTACATTTTGTAATATATTTTTACAGGTACTACACAAGTAATACAGCAAATTAAAAAAAAATCTCATTAATTATGTTGTTGGCAGAAATGATGTAGAGACTGATTGAAATTGCTCACAACTTTCTCACAACTTCATTCCCAGGCAGGAAATGAAGGTCAGTATTCCGTTGCTTCGACCTGCGAAAGAGTTAATTTTTCTGTGACCAAAACGAATCTCACAGAAATTCCAAGACCAGAACGGATGTCACAGACATTCCAAGACCAGAACGGATGTCACAGACATTCCAAGACCAGAACAGATCTCACAGACATTCCAAGACTGGAGTAAAATCTGTGAGTACCACTTTTATCTGTTGACAAAATTTCTATGCTGACTGATTTCCGCCACAAGAATGTGCTCATGAGTAACGGCACTTGTAGTTACGGTTTTTGTTCACGTTTATGTTTATGGGCACCAATTTAACTTCCTGTTGTGAAACAATGCAACAAGTTGATCAAACTCAAAATTTGATAGCTAAACTATTTAATGATAGGCCATCTTACAGGCCCATTTATTGTAAAAGAAAAAACTCATCAAGCACAATTACATTAAAGACTTGCTTGCGCTTAACAGTAAAAAAAAACCTTTTGAAATCGATCTATAATAGAAAATGTAGCAGAAACAACCAGATGAATATTTGTATTTTGCACCAATCACTTCCGGATTTGTTCAATCGCATAGATTTTTCTCTTCTATATAGCAATTTCGAAGCGAAAATGCAAAGATTATAATTTTATTACACATGAACTGTAATTTAATATTCAGAATCCACTCTGGTCGGGACGTTGAAACCACATAAAATTGACTTAAACAAACCAACCTCTGACATGAAACTTGACTCAGCATAGCAAAAGACGACGCCGGCTTTGCTGTTGCATTGATTTGCTTAATGACGCTCAGCCGCCACTAGAGGCGGTGCTCACTCGAATTATGTTTACAAATGAGTTTAAAATCGGCTCGCGATATAATTAAGTTTAACACATCCAAAACGCAGCTGAGACGCCACTTAGCCAACCATCTGTTGTTGTTTGGTGGGCTCTCATTTGAATCAACATTCCCTCCTATTATAATTATAAAGGCAATTACCACCAGCCCCACCTCCCAATTTAGAAAAACAAATCTTACAAAAAATATAACTCAAATAAAATGGGTATAAATTATTGGCCCACTATTTCCCCTGAAATTACCCCTAAAAATAAAATCAATTATACACTCCCTACGGTTCCCACTCGTTTAATCACCTTTTTGACACAAATTTATTTTCAGAAAAACGAATTGATTCATACACTCAGAACAATTTACACAGTCAATTAGACTAAACAACACATTTAAACTGCTTTTCTCGATTTAACTCGAAAAATGGCTTTTGCCTCTGTCAGTTATTGCTGTACCCAGAATGTGTTACTCACACATCTTCTAAAAAAACTGGCCAAGTGTAACGTCCTCCACACCTCACCATGCTGGTCACCTGCTCTCATTGGATCTAGTCACTATTCAGTACTTGGATGGGTGAATGGCTGGGAATCTCAGTTGTTTCCCTCCTTGTCTGATTAAGATACTGTTTCTAGGGCAAAGATCTGCCACCTGCCTGCAACTGGTTTTTCTTTGGTTTTCCCAGCTCTCGGTGCAAATGCAAGGTTGGGTCCTTGCATCGCCTAAATCCCCACACACGGGGTCATGAACATGTTCAATTTCTCTTTAGGAAAAATTCAAAGGAAAACAGTGGGCCAATAAATGTAACCCAAATAAAGTTAGCAATTAAGCTCAAAAATAAAAACCAAAATCGATATGAAATTTATTATCTGTTGGGAGTTGTTCAGGAAATGCGATACAAATAATCACAATTAGATCCAACCCGTCAATAAATATCCGGAAATTTCCCACTTAAATGAAACATTTCAAAACATTTGAAAATAGCATTTCATTTCATTGTTCATTTTTTGCCGTTTTGTTTGCCATGCTCTAGGAAGAAAAAGTAACTTATTTCCTCGGAGCTATCCAGTCTTCTCCTAGTCGAATGATATCATGTAAATACTTGAGTTAACAGACATCATTACCGTAAAAATTCCACAAATTTAAACATAATGTTAATGTCTACACTCTGCATTGAAATATGTGCGATAAGGACGCCTCATCTTGAAAATAGCGTCTTGTCTTGTTATTAAAAATATTTTTCCAGAATTAAAATTAAAATTCTAAAAAGAAAACTTAATTAAAATAGAGAAAAAGACCTTACTTTAGGATTATATAATCTTTTTAATTAAAACTTTTTTTATTTTTAATCTTCCACGCTTATGTTAGGGCTTTAAAAAGCTTAAATAAATAAATTTATTATTCTTCTCTCACATTAAAACAATTCATTTCCTTTAAAATCAAAGTAAACACCACTTGAAAGTCATTAGCAATCACGCAGAAAACCAGGAAAAGAAGACAGACACATTCTTTGTTTTCTTCAACTGTTATCCACAGAGAGAAATTTTAGACACAATTTTTCAATTCCCAAACCCACCTAAAATATACGGCTAAGCCTCGTTTCAACTTCATTACCCAAAAGCACCCACTCTGCCCTCTAATTCTCTTTCCGATGCCTTCACACTGATTTTCAACTCCTACATACTGAACCTGAACCAAACTTTTCATCAACTTTCAAAAAAAAAAATTCACTCAAGTTCATTTAAATAGAATTACCTTTTTCAACTGCACCTACCTTCATCATTAGGTCAAAATCCCCCAAAGTTGCAACCTACAGATCAACAAGTAATCAATATTTTTCTTTTCTTCACACACAACTACACACACACACACAAAAAAAGTTATTTATTCTTCCATCCTAAACCTAATGCCCTTTTCTCCAATTCTTTGCCAACTTTCAAACCGAGCAAAACAACAAAAAAAAATTAAACAATTGACAAGCCATTTTTTCCAATGCCTCATCAATCATTCTTAGTTTCACAACTCTTCCACAGTTGGGTGTTTCTCACCGAATGGTGAAGGCTACGGGTAAAACTAATTATGTTTTGACTCACTTCCTGACCTTGTTTCGCTTCATTTCACTCACACTTGCTCCATCCAACTCCTCCTCGTTTACACCGTTCCATGCAAACACAAAACGAACATAAAAAGAGAACAAAGTCAACATTACATTACATTACACGTCCCACCAGCCCACCCCCAAAAAATGTAAACTCGCTTTTTCTAAACAAAATAAAAAAGATTTATCCACCGACATTTTTTTTTTACGGGTTTTACCAAATATCAAATATATATATTTATGTGTGTAATGTTCGACCTTCTCCCACGAAGTCAAGGAAAGGCAAACGATGTTGGAAAATTTATTGAGTCCATGTGTCTTTTCGTGCCTTATCGCTATCATTAAATTTAATCCATAAGGAGATAGAGAGGCCGAATTGCGGCGAGTGAAAAAGACTGAAAAACGAGAGAGAGAAAATACAGATAAAGTGAATGGGAGGAGTAACACAGAGAGACCGAACCGAACTTATGTTTTTCCATTGATTACACCTGACTGACTGCACCACGTTCATCATTTATACTATAATGAGCCTTTTATATACTTCAAACACATGGTGGTTATTAGGGAAAAAAATGAACAAACACTCAACTCAATTGTTATCACAAATGGGTTTTAATTATTTATTTACAGCCTCTGTATCATCCATCAATCGTTAGATGTCGGTTCCACCGAATACAAATTTCAAACTCGTGTTTTAGCGAGAGCTGACCAACAGTTTTACATTAAACATTTCTCTGTTTCGTACTTAAATTAGATGAGATTATTGATTTTTCTCCCACTCTTAAAATATGAGCTAGAATCCCAGCATTTAGTGTTCACATTTCAAGATTACCGTACATGCTCTAATAGAACATTGACAAACCCTACATTTTCTCCGCAATTTAGATACTGAATTCGGTTGATTTGGTTAATTTAAATCATTTGAACTGGGTTACATTTTCTAAAGCAGTCTAAATGTAAAATTTAACATAAAATTTGACGTGTAGACTGATTTAAAACATTTAAACCAGTCTAAATGCGCCTAGTGTTCTTGATCAATTCAGACATTGAATTCAGTCGTTTTGGCCAATTTAGACCCGCGTTGTAAAGGATACCGCGTTGAATTGGCATCATGTGCTCAATGAGAGCACATACGGACGGCATTGCTACTTAATGGCTTATAGTTAATTTGCAAATATTCTTTGAAACCTTTTTTGTTTTGTTTTAGCATCCCCACTTATGAAATGCAAAGATAAGAAGTCCTCTACTCTACCCATGCATTTTCATTAGAAGAGTTCAAAATTCAATCACACTTGACTAACATTGTTTATGCGGGTCTTATATGTTATCCAAGTAGTTTCAGTTTAGCCATGCAAATGCCTTATTTAACATAATTTAAAAGTGCATCCATCCACCTATGAAACGAAATTCTTTGCCAAAAATGACAAAGCTTTGTTGCAAAATTTCAAAAATCGAGTGCTAATTAAGTAGTTAAAACAAACATGTTCTTTATCAACATTGAATGTCTATAAAACGATCCAATTGAAATTTCACGGTACAATTAACACGATTTTGCAACAAATATTTGAATGAACGCGTTTAAAGCCACTCAACGGGCCTTTAAATCGAGTCTTTCACCAGATTCCGGTGCTTCAAACTTTTAGAGTATCATTTAAAAAATATATATATCCCATAAAAGCAAGATTTATTAACTGCTCAAAACGACTAAAACAACAAGATGTTGTATAGAAAACTTTACCCAAACAAGTCCGAAGTATGAAGCTAAAGAGCATTGAAAAGTGGAGTGCTTAGTCTCAGTGCGTGGCCACCAGACGGCCCTTAATCTCCTAATGAAATGCACTATAGAAAAATGAATTCGACCATTAACCGGGCAGTGAATAGGAAAATTCCTCTGGCCGCACCTACACCGCCACCTGGTAGGCGAAACAGAGTACCTCAACACGCAGTTGACGGAGCTGCGTCTTCAAGCGTGAATACAAACACACTCTTTCACTAAACCCACCTCTCTTTTCTAGGTGGGCGAGAGAGAGAAACTTATGGCAGCAACCTCTTTATTTATGGATTCATTACGTGGAAAGCATTTTCTACTCACTGCTGCACTTTTCCACTGTCTTAGCCATCACTTTTCCTATGCTAGACTTGCTTTCCCTAAACATTTTCCACATTTTGCTTCAAGTGTCAAGTGCCGACTCAACAGTTTTAATCACTTGTAAAAATTGAAGCTATGAAGGTAAATAGACGATAAATATTTATGTACAAGTTGATGAATAAATCGCATTACCTATGCAAATAAAGCTTGAGAACATACTTTCAGTTTTCAATTAATGAAAGTAAATAAGCTTTTAATTTTAAATTTTCTGGAAAATGAATGTTGTTGCAATTCAAGTTACAATGCTGAAAAATGCCCTTTTTGCTCATTAGAAAATGCAACTGCAGCTGAAGCCAACAAACCGAGGTTGCGTGTTAACCCTATCTGCTTGCAAAACCATTCCTATAAGTCACGTGCAACACGTTTCCTAGAAACCTTCAATCCTCTTTCCTACAGCTCTTGAAAAAGAACGAAAGTACCAAGTAAAAAAATCAAAAAGGAAGGAACAGGATGAAAAAATAGAAAAAGAAATGCTTTGATTCATGTTTCAGGTGTTGTTAAACGAAAGAGAAAAAATATTTTACTTAAAATACATTTATTTTTAGCTTTCAAAAGTGCATCATCATCAGGTTTCCCATGCTTTTAGCTGCACGTATTCCTTTCGGATGTACATGAAAACACTTGTGTATCTTGACTGCGCATGCACAGGACGGCTAAAATCTTATCTTTTTTTAATTTGCACAAATATCTGCGCATTTCCAACTTCAAAATCAATTCATTCTTTCTGTACAAACCAACAAATTCTATAAAAAAAATTAATTTTTCTTCTTCAAAGAATGTATTTGATAATAAATATTATTATTATTATTTTTATTTTTTTAAATTCTCTAAGTATAAGATTAAATTTTTAAAGATAAAATCTCAGTAAAAATTTTGAAGAAAAAAAAAAAAACACATAATATATTAATACTCATTTTGGAAATTTAAAGTTTTATGTAAAAGATAACGTCTTTAGGGAATATATTAGAAGCAATTAATAAAAACAAAATGGAAACGGTGAAGAATTAAATTATCCTTCACATTAAAAGATGGAGGATTCAATTAACGCGGAGACGGAGTCTGTGATTTATCAAATTTAACAGCAGAAAAGACAGTGACAAGATCAATAAAGAAAAAGAAAAACCATCTAAAACACGTCACTTGGAAATAAAACACATTACGTCGTTGCAAGTTACATATTCCCTTTACCTTCAACTCTGATAATGACGTCAAAACAAACTTCAACCCCCTCGTGTAATGTACTCAAGAGTACACAACAAATTAATAATATATCTTGCCTGGGTTAGTATTATGGTAAGGAAATAAAAAAATAAAGTAAATAAATAAATACTCAGCCATAAGCGACAGAACTGCAAATTTCCCAGCACAAAATATCAATTTTTTAAAATTGAAAAAACTTTTTACAGCAATTTGTTAAAGAGTGATGTAATTCCATTACCAAAAAAATTACAAAACTCACAAAATTCGACAGTTTAATTTTGCATTTTAATTTAAAAAGAAAGAAAAAAAAAAAAAAACTCTTTTCAAGTGTTTATTTGTTACAAAGTAAAACACATCTGCTTGTTACTTCTCTCACGTCCATCCATGATGGACCAATTTGTCATGAGGTCATACCCTGGGGGGTCAACGCCCACGCTTTTTAAAATGGAACCCACGAAATTCCACCCATACCTCGTGTCACCGATCAGAACACAATAATAACAAACTCATAGGCAACGATGCACGGCGCCATTTACACATCGCTACACCATACATGCCCTGAATACAGCGGCACGAATTTCCCTCTCCCAAGAGAACACAACTTTAACAAATTCGGAAACACAAAACTTCCAAAAAAAAAATCATTTCGGTCGTTTCACCCTCCAAACTCCACATTAATTACAAAATTTGAAAATCATTTTCCACACGCTAAACAACTTTTTAATTTTATTTTAAATTTATTATATTATAATATACGAGTTGACTGTTGCTACCCAACAGTTATTTGAAACTCAATTGTTCTCATTAGTAAATAACTGAGTAACCAATAGCAACCAATCAAGCTTAAGTTTTGCTTTGAGTTAAGAGAAAATAGCTAGCAGGGTCAATAAACCGCACGCGAATTAAGATGGATTATGGGAGGCGAAGTGACAAGACCGGACCACAACATAAGAAAACAAGATACACGGCTCTCTGGTTTGGATTATATAAGCTAATTAAAATTGCTTTAATCCCATTTGTTCGCTGGGAAACAACTCATCACAAATTATATTCTTAACACGTTTCGTACAATCCTTCGTTAATCACACCGACTCGACGAATTAAAAAACGAAAAATAAATAAAAGTCAACGTATTTAAGCGATTAAACGCCGCGCCAATTTCTCCAACGGAAAACGGAAAAAAACACGGCGGATTTTTGTTCGATGTGCAAAATTGCGAGCAAACAAAAATCGCTTTTTGTAAATAATTAATAACCGCTTTATTAATTTTTTTTATGTTGTTATTTTTGTCTTGATAATTCATGTTAATTTTCGTCATTTACGTCAAGAAACTGCAAATAAATTTAAAGCTCCACGCAGTCACAAAGCTGGTTTCACCAAACTATCGTTTTTCAATAACGATATCAAGTTTAATTTTTATGATCAATCTTAATCGTTATTTTTCTCTTATTCACGAACAAGAGACACGACATGATAGTTAACGATGTCGTTCCTGAATCCCCAACGATATTTTAGTGAACCTGGCCCCTTTTTGGCTGCAAGTTTGTCGTCTCCAGCTAAAAGGCACACAGACTCTCAGCCAGAGAGGAACGTGACGTGTTTATGGACGTGCGCACATTCATAACGTGAAATCGCACTACGTTAACGCCAACTTTAAAAATAGAAATCCAAAAAAATAAATAAATAAACAAACAAACCACTTACTCTGTGCTTATCGATATGCATGAAGCGAAGATGAGGATCAAACAGCAGTTTGTTCGGGTCGATATTAATAGGAGATTGTCGACGTCCCTTGTTGCACAAGCTCCATTCGGGATTGATCAGACCCCAAAACGAAGGCCCTGGACAAGAAAAAAAAAAGAAAAAATTAATTAAACGTTTAAAAAAAATAATTAAAAATTTAATAAAAAGAAAAAAGTAATTACTGCAAGTGTGAAATCTAAACTACATTTGGTTTAATTTAAGAGCAGTTTACCCGATCTCACCAGTTGTTCAACGACAAATCAAAAGCACCGCCTTTAATGTCGCCTGCACTGCACTGCACTGCACTCCGTCAAGCATCAATCCTTATGAGTCCAGATAGCACAAGTTTTACCTCTTTCCTTCAGATCTTATCTTAGCACAACCTGAAGCAACCACCAAACTCAAACGACGCCGCTTATTTTTTATCAGCCGAAAAAAAAAAAGTACTCGGATCAGGGCCATTTAAATTAATTTTTCAAAAAATAGACAGCAATGCATCTATCTCATTTATATATTCAGGCGATAGCCCAATTAAAGAATGAGGCATTGCAGTGTCCCGCATGAGGTCCACTAATGTACAGTTGTCGTGATCCACGATCATGACACAAACACGACTCGTCCATCCACCCCATCTCCACCTTGGTCTGTTTTAGTCACACAGTTTCTAATTAAAAACCGTTGCTACCCCCGTCTACGCTTCATAGCGTGATGAGACACAATTCCGAGAAATTGCCACCAAGTGACACACCAGAAAAACACACCACTGGCGCCACACACCGGTCGATGTGGCAATCTGGATTCGTCTCTACGGACTCATCACTAAGTGTAAACGTCATCGTACCGTCAAATTGTTTGCGTCGATGTCGAGATGCAAATTTACTAGCGCATTATTTACCGGAGAATGCTTAAGTGAAATCTAATAGTCATACACGTTGATATGTTCTCTCCTGACCGACCCCGAGAGTTGGTCAGCCGGAGACGTATACAAGATGTGACCTATGTGGTAAACTGGCGAAATGAATCTCCTTTATTGTAGCAGCAAACCAGCTTGCGTTTAAATGCTTTTATTTAGCTCAGTTTCGGTGGAATAAGGTTTCAACTAATCGATTTGCAAATCAAAATAGCTGGATTTGGAATGGCACAACTTGAAATGAAATTATGTTTTTCAAGAAAAGCTGATTTTCTTACATTTTAGTACACATGACGAAATAACCGGCGTTTCAGATCTATTCAAAAATTGATTGATCGTGTCAGAACAAGCCAAATACAAGATGTTTTTCATTTCCGAATGCAACTGCTAAACATAAATGCACAATGGAGCAGCATGCATCAACACATCATTTGTGGTACTTTAGTTTACAAGGACACAACAGACATAATTAGCCTTTAATAAAACAGCATGACTGTCAAGAAAACACCTTTATAAATCACAAAATGACGAGTTTATAGCTATTGACCAACAACAAAAAGTATAAATTCACCAACAACTTATCGACACAAAAATAATCGTTACATTTGAGATTATTGCTTCAATTAACAGTTTGCACTCTGTATTTTACCACTCGTGAAAACAAACAATTTATCACTCTGAAATTGTAAATGTACAAATCTCTACTTTTTAAGAACTAATTACAATTTCCTACCCTAATAAACTTTCATATTCCACACTAAAAATAACCAGTTAAAACAATTTTTCGTTTTTAATTTCACATCATCAGCTCCTAAAGCACTTTTTTTTAAGGGCGAGCCGTAAATTCCATCTCCCTGCGGTCATCCTGTTGAAGCTATAGTGGCCTATATTATGGCGAAGCTAAAAAAAAAAAAAGCTCTTATTCGTCCAAATTGGACGGGTGTTGATGTTTGACTTTCTTTTCTCGACGTCCCTTTCACAGTTATCTCCTCTTTTTCCCGAATTTAAAATTTAAAATACCAAAATGAAAAATTTGAATTGTTTGGCCAGCATTTGTTGAAAACGCTTTGCGCGCAATGAATTTCATCAACTGTTGTATATAGATCTCGATGACCTTCAAAAATGAAGATAGATGAGGACTCGGATGTTACATTGGACAAGACACGAATAAGGCGTGGCTAACCTCTGCGCCTCCATCTTGGAAACATTTGCACTTGGTTGTTGCACGGAGTCATCAGTCAAGTCATCAGTCACCTCATCATCATCATCATCATGATCCGCTGATGCTCATAGGTTATCAACACCAGATGGCGTTGAGGGGATACTGAAGCCAAGAAGTAAAAGGCGGAGCATAATGACAGGAGACACAAGTTAACTTGTATTAACAGTGCTGTTAAGAGCATCGCTGCAACTATTGATTTCACATCTAAAGATCATCTGAAGAGACTCTTTTTCTCATAATGGTCCCCAAATTTAACTTTTATTGTCTACGTTATCAGTATTGTCCTCTTTCCTCTCTTCATTTCTAATAAATAAAACCATAAAACTCAAATCGTGATAATGATTTCTCACTCTCTGCAAAACTGTGCAGTCAGTGCTAATTTTTCATCTTGCACAGTAGCAATATTTTAATACATAATGAAAATTGCAATTTTATATAAATGTAAATGTTAAACGAATCAAATAAAGAATGTATGTGAACGACACATTTATCAATTACGCCATGATTTGCATGTGCGAAGCAACACCAATATCCATAAATTAGTACATAATTAATAAGTTATTGAATGTACAGTAATGATTTGACGCTTATGATCGTTTACATTCATCTGATCTGCTCAAATTCAATCCTCGATTACTTACAAATCATTATTACAGGTCATTGCACTTGTTTGTTGATCCGGAAGTAAACGAGTCTTGCTTTAACAATCACCAAATGAATAATGATGATTTTCTTTTTTTCATTTTGGAAATTAAAAGTCGAGTTTGCTTATTTAGTTTTAACATATTACCGATGAAACCAAACGCAATCCCAAAATAAAAAGTTCTGAACTCGCGGTCTTCCACGATCTTGTCCACCACATGGTTGAAAAAAATGTGTGTAATGTATAATATATAGCATTTGGCGGGATTTAAGTATATTATTTGTATATTAAATAACACATTTCATAATATAATTGAAAAAAAAAGCATTTTGATAACACATTTGCAATTCTCTAACAATAGTACTTTTAGACCAATAATAATATTGTGAAATGCATTTTATAATACATTTTCCAAAATGTATTACAAAATTCATTCCCACGAAAGGCAATACATTTCACACTATATTGCAATACATTGCAATGTATTTTTAAACCATATGGGCCATTACCAACATTTGGTATCATTTGGCAACCAAACCCAATTTGAGTATTTAGTTTTGGAATTCCATTTCAATTTTAAACCCCTCTTGAGTATTAAATCACTTGTTTCCAAACAAACTTTTATCACGCCCACACATTTCAGTTTCAATTAAATCACAACTTTTCAATTTCCAACTGTGTACACACTACACAATTTTCCAAAATCCTTTACCTTTTCAATCCCATTAACAACACTCATCCAGTGATTTATAGCGCAAATTCGTTTAGGGACTGCCAACTTTAATATTATGATAGAAATTTATATTGAAACTGCTAGTCCATTGGGTACTGCCATATACAAAAAGAAAACTATTTTTGCACCAACTAAAAAAAAAAAAAAAATCACGACATTCAAGTTCAAATTATGAAAAATTAATTTGATTTTTAAATTATTTCCTTTTCCATTTTAACGAAAAAAAAAGAAAACAATTCTTTTTATTTTTATTTTCTTTATTTGCCAAGTGAAATCTTTATTTATCTGTTTATTTCAAATGACATTTATTTCTTTGACTTTGTTTAGAACCTATAATTTCCTGAAGAAAAATGACACGATTCGTGTCATCTCCTTTAAGCCATTAAATTTTAACTGCTCTTGGCCTGGATATTTACAACTTTCACTGCCAACAGGACTCAATAATAAGATCTATTTCCTAGAATCCTATCGAAAAAGTCAATTCAAAAAAAAAAATCTAAATTAAAAATCTCCTGTATCGCAGTTGTTGTTCCTTGCACCGGCCAAGAAATCCAAACTCCGACGAAAACGCCAACTATTCCAAATGGACATGAAAACTTATCCAGACATTTAGACAGTCTAAATCCTTCATCTCGATCAATTATTCTTGGCTACTACCTCAAGAATCTAATCAATGTCCCCTTAATGATACCTTTTCCTTCTTTATTTCGTTTCAAATTTATTTACAACGTGCAGCAAGTAATAAAAGATTAAAGAAATGCTCTGTAAGACGTTACAACAGTGGTTCCGCCTTTCTATTGGACGTGATAAATGATACCGAATTTCTTACATACTTTACAAGTGTCATTACACAATAATGAACCATTCTCATGCAAGATTTCCCATCGTTTTAATCCAACAAGACGAAATTTTAGCCTAATAATAAATAATTCCCAACTAATTTCTAATTTGTCATTTCTAATTATCAAACAACTGAAATGCTCAAAGTCATAAGCAACAATTAGAAATAAAATATTTAATTTACACATCCAATTAAAATTTAATCAATGAATAAACGCGTAACATTACATTGAAGCACACACTAAGCAGTTTAATTAATCAATCGTTAAATCCCATCAATAACTTTTCTTATTTTCGGTGAACTAACCAACTCTCGACCTCACAAAATGGCCACCCTAAACTAAATCAAGGTGCACTCAATTGCACCTGGCGGTAGTACAAAAAACCCTCACAAAAAAAATCTCAAAGGGTAGAAAACTCAATGCCCACCATCTTTTCCTAACGACCCCCAAGAGGTCCCACAGGCCACAATCATCACGTGCAAGCGAACAAAAAAAGGTCCATATATGTTCTCCCCCCCCCTCTTTGCTCCAACAGCACACTGGGCTTTAATTGGGAATCTTTGAACAATCAAGAGAGAAAAAATCGCACCCATTGCCACCAGATGTCACAAACAAAAATAAAAACACAAACAACCAAGATTACACCAACATCAATAACAAAATACATTTCTAATCCTCAATAGATTTCACCTAGTGATGTTTAACGCCATTGACAACATGCTCTCATAAAGAAATGTTTCCATGACAACCAAATGCTGGGTGTGGGCCCCGGATTTCTTTTTTTTTTTTTCCTATTTTTTTTTTACCCATCCATTTGAATTTAAATAGAAACGTGGCATTCGCAGCTTTTGTGTTTACTACAAACGACAAATAGAATCCAATTGACTCAAACACAGCTTGACATTTTATTCATTTGGTTTTGGTGATTTCTTCATATCTGAATGCTGTTTTAAAACTATATTGATGTTTAGCAGAAAAGCACAGGGGCAGCAAACATAACATCAAAATCTTGTTTTATGCTCATGTTTTCAATTTTCACGAGCCAAAAATTCATCCTTGCATAGCTCAAAGATAAACATTTCATTTTCAATGCACTAATGATAATAAAAAACAAAAATAAAATTAGAGCAATACAAAAACAAACGAATTTAATAAATTCGTTTTTGGTATTATTTTTAAAGTTGATGTTCCAAACTGCAAAACTATAAAAATACACTTTTAAAAATTAAAATCTAACCTTTGTTTAAGGAGGGTGGGATGAACAATAAAAACTCTTCTTTTCTTTTTCTTTTTTTAAAAATAAAAAATAATAAAAAACTCATTTGAAAAAAACAAGCCATAAAATGCAAAAAAGGGAAACATTCAACTTTGAATTTACCAAATTGACATATCTAAGAAGGTAACAAAAACCGGAGAAAAAAAATGGCATTCAAGTATCTAATAGAAAAACATTTGCCAAAGGGATTTCCATCAGTTTGAAAATGAGAAACTATAAAATGCTTCCACTTCCCTCCATCTATTTGCAACGCTATAAATGCTCAAAAAGGGAAAAAGAAAAGCAACAAACAAACATCCAATGTTAGTTTACCTATCTATATAAATGTTGCATTGTATTCAAGTAAGCTTAAATACACAGAGCAAAACAATTGCCCAAAATCTCAACATTTCCACATATTTCGTGTAAAGAATTTATAGGTTTTCTTAAAAACAATTTGGCATCAAAAAATAAAGAAAAACTGCAGATAAATAAGAAAATCTATTGACTAGATTACAAACCAATCCACAGTTCAACTTTAAGTGACCAGTGCAGAAGATAGTTTAGTTTATCAGGTTGGTACAGTCAACCAACGACCCAATCATGAGTTCACGGATGGAATGAAAAGGAGAAGAAGAAGAAGAACCAGTCTTTGAGTTGAGTCTTTGCTCTGCTCTTTCTGTCTCTGCAATTACAACAGCTGTAACACTGGCCAAAATAAATACACAATCACTGCCGACACAAAAAATAGTGCTGATGTCATGAGTAAATAATTGCAATCAAATGTTGAAACAGCAACAACAAAAACCAGAAAAAATAATGATAATAATAATAATAATAATAACAATAACAATTTTACTTCCCAAACCTTAGGAAAGTGTCACCCAACAGCCAATGCCTACAGTGGAGGGGAGAAGGAGAAAGACACCTCAGTAACAACCAAATCATATAACAAAGCCATAATATCGATAATAACAATAACAATAATAGTACAAAATAAGGCAAAAACTAGGAAGATGTCTAGGAGCGAGGGATTAACGGAAAGCAATATTTAACCTCATTCAGGAGACAATGAAAAATGACAGAAAATGGTTACAATTAATAATATTAATAATAATAATAATAATAATATTAATAATATTAATAATAATAATAATAATAATAATAAATCAACAGCATTCGTGATTAAAAATTAATCGTGCAACTTGAATAGACATCATGATCTGATAAAAATCAATATGAAGTGACCTCTCTAAGTATTATTATTTTATTAATGTTAAAACCACTTAAAATTCTTCGAAATTTTCCATTAAGCTTAAGCCCGGAGCTACTTTTAATATTTTTATAGAATATATAGAATTTACAGAATATTCAATGCAAAATCGGCATTAAGATTAAAAAGCTTAAGAAAACCTCAATTTCACAATAAAATATACGTGCACATTGAATTGTGTATGCGGTTTCATTGCACCATTCCTTTAAACACTAATTTACCTAATACCATCCTCACTATCCTCATCTTGAGAAAATAACTATAATCGTCTTGGTACACGTCTTAGACACACATAAACAATTAATTCTAGCCTCTACCCCAATCACCAAGACGCGTTCAATTTTCTATCCAAGTCCAGCCAAACTCCCACCTCTTTTCTTCCCCGAGAAATAAATTGCAATCATCTCGTACACGCAGCTGTTTAGGGAATCCATCATGGTCACTTAACCCTTCTAACACTTTAATTATCTGATATGAGTTCAAATTGCAAAAATTTCTCTCCCCCTCGTTCAGTGTCCCTCCTTCCTTCCTTCCTTCTCTTAAAGAGAAATGATTGCTGCAAAGTCCATTAGGCGACCCTTGTTGCACTGGGCGCCATTTTCTGCGCGCCTGGTCATCCAACGGGCCAGAAAATGAAGCCAAACACCTAATTTAATTAGATGATGCCACTTGGAAACACCACTGGCTCTTCCATTCATCCACCATCATCCCTGCCTCCATCTCTTACCCCCCCTCTTTGCTCAAATCTCATGGGCAATCACGTCCAACTTTTTGCAACAAATAATACAGTACACGGATAAAGAAGCCCTCTATCAACCTATCAAAGAAAAATAAAAATATAAACATTGAACAAAAAAAAAAAATATTAAAGTTGAATTCAAAACAAATATTTTTTCATCTCGGCAGATCTAATGGAAGAAACCCGGCAACTGAATTATTTGAAATATTTTTTAAGCCATGAACAAAACGAAAATAATAAGGAATGAAAATTTTTTTTAAGTGATTTTTAAAATTTTCTAGTTAAAATTTCCTAAGTTGTGCAGTGCGCTAAGACTAAGTGCTGGAAGAAAAGACGTTCCATGAATCTCGTAGAGCACACTAGTCTCAGAGACGTCTCATAAACATCTTTGGAACGTTGAGATTTTGGACATCCCATCGCCAAGAAATGTGAGCGTTTTCAAAAATTTATTGTTAAGAATTTCTAGAATTTAAGGTTGAAAAAAAAAAGTAAAATTTTTTAGATTAATTTTTTTTTTTAAATCTAAGATTACAAAACGATTTGACTGTTTAAAGAGGCAACAGGTATTTAGTAACTAATAAAAACACAAAAAAATAATAATAAAAGGTAAATGATAAAAAAAGGGTTAATTAATTTTCTTAACAGATTCGTAAGCCAAAAAAAAATTAAATTTTGTCAAAAAGGTCTAAAATTTCACCAATCATCAGAAATTTCATTCGAAAATAAGAGAAAAATCGGTCCAAATCAAAATCATCAATTTGCTCGTGCAGTGTCGGAAAGCTCAACTTTAAGGTAAATGGAAGATGATGCGTTTGACGTCACAAAAGCGACCGCGTTTGTCGTGACCCCGAGGCCCCCGGTTACAAATCCCCCATAAAATACCTTTACCGTTATTCTGATTGATTGACCAACCTAAAAAAAAACCCATTACGATTTCAAATTCCACCGTATAAATTGTAAAATTAAAGCAACATCGCAAGTGCTATTCACCTGTATCGTACAACAGTCGGTAAATTAAATGTGCTAAGCTGTGGGCACTGCATACATAAAATAAAAATAAACCTAATAAATCAAGTCTCCCCACATTTCTACACAGGCGAAACTGAAATTAATTAATTAACATCATTTTCCACAACAAATTATTACACTACAAACTAGAATAAATAATTCAAGTGCGGCCATTTTGTATCGCCGTCATTTGTCACCGCACGGAATAAAATTCAATCATCTTTCCTTCCCTTTCTTTCTTTCATTCTGTTTCCAAGATGATTCGACATTCGTGATCAACTTTTGTAGCAAATTAAATTTCACAACCTAACACATAAATGTTTAAATCCCATTTGGGGATAAATGACGTCACTGCTTCTCCGGCACGTGGAACAAATTGTAGACAAAGGTTGGGTGGAAAAGTTGTAAAGACGAAAGAATCAATTCTAAGGGTCGCTATTCAACCTTCGACACCTCCACAAGGTTGTGAAAAATGATGCCAAGTGTTCCCTGCTTCCCATAAACGAGTTTGGTCGCCACAGTCCACAGATCAACGATTTTTTTAGGGCCCCTCTAAAAACACACACTGACGCCTCACAGTGCCAGTTTTTGGCAGCATCGAAAATATTTTCAGGACAATTTGGTCAGCACAAGTGATCTTATCTGTCAAGAAGATGGGTGCTGACCAAATTGGAACAATTACTCAAGCGCAATGCGTATTTTATACGTGGATTTACCGATACAAAACACGAGAATCAACCATACCACCGTTAGGAATTCAAATATGAGCAAAAACACCATAGGATTTGTTTGAAACCCACAATAGATGGCACAAAAAAACAATTACAACAATCCCTGGCGCCAGGGATTCTTGCCGGTAATAACAAATCAGACATCAGATGCCGATTGTTTCGCGCTTCGGGATTGGTCGGCTCGACGATGGTCGTTGTTGTTATGTTTTGATTTTGTTAAAGTTAAGTTGTAGCTATGTTACTGTTACCAAGTTTTATATTGTTGTGCGAAAAGCATATTTTGCACATTCTGTTCCCCGCACTGTATGCAAACAGTTGTAGTAAATGGTTTTTGTGTTTGATTCAATGCCTATTCATTTTCCCAATCCGAATTACAACATTATTGGATATTTGTTTATTTATTTTTAAAACAAAAATGGTCGTTTTCTCTTTAGATGTTATTTATCTTAAAACTGGATCAATGATCTGGTTTGTGTATCAAATTAATAACTGCATTGTGATGTTTTGGAGTTCTCCTAGTCAACAATTTTCAAATAGGGCATACACCTTCATTTTATGTTATGAATACTGACAGACAACCTTATGAAAGAAGTAAGATGAAAGCGAGACCAAAACGTGAATGTACGAGATTGCTTCGTCTCAATTGGTAAAAGCATAGAAACATTGTGAACATTCTGCTTGCCAAAATGGAAAAACGATATATTAAAGAATCTTTAAGTGCACATAAATATATATTTAATCCGAGTTACACTCGTAACTCTTACTTAGACCTTCCAGTCCTATGCATTTTAAATATTTAATACCATTAGTGACGCCACAACAACTTCCATATTATTTTAAATAAAAAGACGTTCTATAATTTAACGAGAAAAAAAATTAACGATTTTCGACATTTTCAGGAATGATGTTCATTTTTAAGCAATTAAAACTTTGTGGAAATAAACGTATATCCTTCAAATCACATTATTTGCATTTGAAAGCTAGTATTTGTTACGTCACAATTCACACTACTTCCCATGATGCACTACTATGATCTGATAAAAGAATACTTTTTTGAAAAAATAATCCTAAGTATTTTTTGTGCATTTCTCTTTTTATTTTATTTTTTTCATTTGTCTTTGAAATTCATATCACGACTGTTATTAAAACTTATTCATATTTTGATAACAGTTTTAATGGTTCAAAAAAATTGACAAAGCCTAAAAAAATATATCAGATTTCAGTACATTTTCTTTCCAAATAAAAAAAAACAAAAATAAAAATGTTTTCTGTTCCAAAAAAAAAAAATAAAAAAAAATCCATTTTATAGATTTAAAAAAAAAATAAACTTCAAAACTTTTACAGTGGCTTCACAAGATGAAAAAGATAAATGAAGTCGACAAGTTTACTTCCTACACAAAACGATATTTGAGATGAGAAAGGATCTAATTCAATAACTGTATTTTCCCCTCTCTCTTGCTCCCACGATTCATTAAAAAAAATAAAAATAAATTCTCCAGAAACATTTAGAAAATGTGTCAAATTCTTAAATTAATATTATTTTATTCAAAAGAATAACAAACAACAACAAAAAAAACCAGGAAAACTGAAATAGGAATCAAATACCATAGATAACTCCACAGAGAGTTCACCATAAATCAAGTGAATTGCATGCTTAGAATGCTAAATTACGCAAAATTAGGCCTACAGCCCAATGCCCAAAAGAGGGACATTACAAAGAATCTAATTCAATTAAATTTCAAGCCATACGCAAAAGCTCTATACAAGGGTAATTACCTGAACTCTTAACCCTTTATTCCCATATAAATTTCAATACATTTCTACTCCAACTTAAGAGGCTTTGGGACAACCAAGACCAGAAATTAAATTTGCATTTTCATGTTTGGCTTCTGGATTCATTTAAAGTTTGCTTTTATATTTCCAAAAAAAAATATTATACGACTAGAGAAAAAAAAAACATCTACTTCGACATTTCATTTCCTGAATAAAAAATTCCTTATTATTCACCTGTCAAGGTTTGACATAACTTAATTAAGTTCGGTAGTCAATTATCAGCAATTCAGATTTTCCAGCCGCTAAATTATGTAAACTCTACGTGGTTTTTACCTAATCTTTAATCTTTAATAATATTATAATTATTATTTAAATAACGATGATGTCAGATTATTACAATGCATTATCCAGAGGCAAACTGACAAATATTAGTCACATTGTAGATCGCACAGCTGATAATTAATTGCTCGATGCATTAATTAAACCATTGAACAAAAATATCTCTCGCTATTTACCATCAAGAGGTCACCGTCCTTCAATTTCCATGCACAATTGCGGTCATAAAAATTGTCGCCTCTTTCCATTGAGAGCATGGCTTAAAAGCGACATTTTTTTTCTTTTTTTTTTTTACCACGATTGTAGTAACTTATCTCCCTTCTAAAGTCAATCTTACTTCGTCGTCTCGGTTGGATACAGAAATGTCCGTGTTAATAATCAATTTGCCGTTTATGCGCTTAGAGCCGAAGCAGGTGCCATTTGTTAAGCAGAGAAGCAGTATACTCTGAAATTGAAGTACTGTCACTGAAGGCAGGAGAAACTAATCGAACACTTAAGCCATTTATTAAAAGGGATAGCACACATAGCACATATGAACAGCCAATATAGGTTTTGTTGGTTCTGTAACCAACGTATTTCCGACATTGGTTCAATATTACGTATGTTTGTCCAATATTTGTTTATATTGTATTTTAAATGTTGGAAGCATATTTAAAATGAGTATAAAACAGATATTGGTACTGTGCTGGCTATATTGCCAATTTTTTTTTATATTGAAATCAACTTATTCCAAGATCGTAGTTAATATTGCGCCATTATTGCAAAATGTTAACATTCTATTATTGGTCCAACAAATATAAGCAATTAAAAACCAACATTGGGTGAATATTACTTGCTTGTTGGGAGAGAAGACATTCAAGTACAATTTGTAAAATCGGATAAACAAGATGTGTTGTTAAAATTGAAAAACCGGTCGGATTTGAGATGGAATGGCTGCGACAAGATTTAATTGAATCAATGCTGCAGATTCTAATGACTTTTAATAATTTATGACTTTTATTGCAGTTGACAAGCACAAGCCGTTCGCAATAACATTCATTTCTATTTCTCCACAAGTGCTAACGTGGATTCGGAGTGAAATCCGATCACAGCGGGAGTGCTAAAAGACAGAAAGTGATCACTCGGCTAGTCAAAAGTCCTACTCGCCTAATCCCAATAAGGTCTAGAGTCAAGCATTTCCCTTTTGCAACACCAGGGGCCTTCACTTGAAAAGCTAGGCTTAAGGGTGTCGTGCTGAGAAAACAATTGACATCCTACAGTCAATGAAGAGTGGGTGAGAGTGAGCAGCAGATGGCACTTGTCGGTTCGTCAAGCAGCAGACTTATACTTCTTAAGTATATGTTGAAGCAACCAAAGTTATTGTTGATGTTGCAGACTAATAACAGATGGTGGTGCTCATGACACTCGCTTGATGAGGAGAGAGTTCTGTCAAGACCAGGTCCAATAAAATTGTACCATAACAACACCATCTATGGTTGCTATGGCAACAACAACAACATGAAAATTATAAGCGAGAAGGAAAAGGAAAAATAAATCTCCACTTTCATGATGTAGCAGGATGGAATTACCCTTCTTTTTATTTCCACTTTTTTCATATAAAAGTATGGAAAATGATTCCATGCACTTTTCCCTCTTTTAAAGTGCACGCATAACTTCATCTCAAGCTCATCATTTCAGCAATGGCCGTGCATTACTCATTCATATTAATGCTCTACATTAGCTCAATGTCTCGCCTTCTATTTTCTGCTTGCCTTTGTATTTTTCACTTAAAAAAAAAAAAAAAAAAAAAAAAAAAAAAAAAAAAAAAAAAAAAAAAAACACTCACTCGCTACACACAAAAATATGGAAAAATGAAAATGCTTTCAATCGTAAAACTATTACACATTTCGAATGGGAGATGTCTTTTTAGAATCAATTTTGACTTTGAATGCGCTTATTGATTTAACTCTCTCTAGGTCACAGGCTTCATTTCTCCAATTTCTAGTTACCGTTCTGTATATTTGCTGTCATTATGTGTGCCTATCCTACAACCTTTTTTGAAAAAAATGTGATCTTCCAATCTGTGAAACGTTGATACCTTTGCTCTACGTGCTCACACCACTTTTCATTACACAGACACAAATGTGAATTTGTTGTTACACACTACAGCATTTTCAAAGCTGCCATTCTTCTTCGGCCAACCAAACTGACTTTAAAATTAGAAATTAATACGTTTTAAAATCCATCTTGGCTGTTAAACTTAAATTTTTCCCATACCAATTCAATTTTTACAACTCGTTCCAAAATGGCTGCCATTTATGTATCCTGCATTTTAAATGTTTCTGATGTTTGCTTTTTTGTTTTTTCAAAAACATAAACACCTAAAACATTTAAAACACGACAGCTAGTGTAATACGAATTGTTTTCTCCTTCTGCATTGGACAAGATATTGAAAAATAATTTTTTAACAATCAATTAGTGCACCACGAGCTGCACTTGTTACTCCTCTATTTATGCAGCAAGCACTTTAATCCCTTACATCTTTATCCGCAACTTCCTACACATACTTCTCCCTTCCCTTCATTAGTTCTTACAACATATCCACTCACAAACTCTCAGATAATGGCCAAATGGCAGTGCCATAACACCGAGTAATTGGCACAGCGTCTTCTTAAAGTCTCTCTCCTTCCTCTTTGTACAACACTTGAACAAGATGTGAAAGAGATCTGATTTCCAATTTCTTGTACTCTTCCAAATGAGAATCACGAACGAGATGACAAAAATCCACGCTTCTCTTGAGCAGAGAAAATTTGCTTCTTAATTGAGGCCGCGACCCTTCAAATAGATGGAAGCTAATGAGCAACAACTCAACTTCGCACACTTCACTTTTAAACACAGCATTGCATTTCCTTCTGGCAAACATTCAGTTCCTCGCTCTGAACTCACTTGCATGCTGCATCAAGTACATGGATTTATGCTTCGGGCTCGTGCTGCACTAAAACCTAACGAGCTTGTCTGCTCTACTCAAAACTGTGACAATTTCCACTTTTAATATAAATGCGTGCCTACACATTTGAATTTCTAAATTGTACCTATTATTACAAGTTATGGTGGTATTCACGATCCTAATTTGGATGTTATTAAATCACGAGTTAAATGACGCTCTCGGAATGGAATCCTGTCGTCGCCATCTACAAATCGGCAACGCAGACACTTTAAGAGCAAGCAAGAAGAACTTGTAACGCTGCAAACTTCTTGAGTTTTATTCAACTCGAAATTGGCTTTTAGCTGCTTCACGATCACGACAAAGTTTACCAACTCGACGTCTTTTAACCCGGTTTGTTTAACGTTGTTCGTCATCTGGACAAATTCGAGATTCATTCGCTTGCGTTTAACTTAATTTTTCAGCACGTTAGAAAACAGCTTTTCGGCCTTTTCAGTATCAACGTCCCATCGGGTATCATTCGCAGTCTCAAGGGATGAAGAAAAAAGCAAACAAACAAACAAATCCACCAGGTTTTTGTATTTTATCCACCAATTGCAAGCTGAAACATAAAACTGCAATCTTATTTAAAGACACAGTTTGACACTGTATCTTTAAAATAAGATTGCAGTTTTAAATTTAATGCTATCTCGTATTGCTCAGATTTGAATTTGAAAAAGAAGGAGGAAAAAAAATCAAAAGAATTTTCATATTTCACATCGATTTTTGGAAGTTTTAATTACACAGAACTCAAAATGTAAATACATGTATTTTTTTCTTCCCTTCAAATTCCGTTTTCAAAATGCATTTCTTGTTTTTCACTTGAAGCAATTAATCTCCAATGTTTAAACATGTTCAAAAATATAACGACAATCGAGAAAAAAGTAATCACACAAAAAAAAAAAAAGAAACAAATCTCAAAGCAGCGACACACGTGGAGAAAATGTGCGAAATTTGAAAGGCGTTCAATCTCCTTCTCCTAAACATGACTAGTTGTTTTGGCCTTTGATTCCGTTTTGCTAGCTTATTCACAGCTCGTGTTCGACTTTCATTTGGCTTTTATATTGATTTTTTTCCTCCCTCCGTCTCTCAACCATTCTTCCTTTCTTTCTTTCCATTCTTTCTCCTTTTCTCTGCTTGGTAGTCACCGTTAAAGAACACCATGTGAGAGTGAGGTTTCCCATTCGTAAACCCAGATAGCATTCACACTTGTGCATCAGCCTCTTTTCTCGTCTATTTTTTGGACTGGGCTCGCGTTGCACATCCATTGAATTCGCTCTCCTTTTCATGATCGCTTCACTTGATGCAAATACGTCGCAAGGAATGATGGGAGAGAGAGAGAAAGAGAGAGAGAGAGAGACTTTAACTAAATTGAAAGAACGAAGAGTGCGATTGGAAGGTGGGGAAGGAAAAGTTGGACTTGGTTCCAAACAGCAAACGACATTTGCTGATTGCACGGATAACAAACTGATGTGGGACTCAAACATTGCGGTAGATGAAGTCGAGCATTTGTTTGAACCAAGTGCCACTTGTTTGAACTCGAAAGAGAAGGGAAAAAACCCAAACAAAACACACACACACACAAATCGAAGAATAAATAAATAAATAAATAAATAAATAAAGATGTTCATCAAGAAACTTGTCCTCATTAATTTTTTAAAGGATTAATTTCAGCGCTTGACGGTATCAAAAATGTCAAATTTCTTTAATATTTTTATTAACATTTTATGGATATTACTTTTTTTTATTATTGCGTTCCAGCGTTGTGATGGACATTACATTCTTGGACATTATCAAATTCTTTTCATAATAACATTACAATTTTTACCCTCATTCTCAGTTAGAACATTCTTTTTGAATATTACAAATTCCTTTCAGAAAATAGGAACAGTCGAAACGTTTGACATTTTTGAACATGACATATTTCATTTTTCAAAATTGTAGATCTCAATATTGTAACTGCCAACAAAATTTCAATATCGACTAAACCGAAACATTTCGATCCTATTGGTTTAACATAGTGACATGAACCAATAAGCGTCCTATCTCAAATAGTGATGTGATCCAACTTACCACTTTAATCCTGCTGCAATAAATTTAAATTCTATTGTTGTTAGTATCACTCCTGTATAATTTTAAACATCACAACATATGCTGGCAACCAGGTTCCAAAATAAACTCACTGCTAGGTGCTTAAAAGAACATTCAAACACGACCAAATTAAAATTATAACCGTAAAACCAATTAAATATGCATTAGCATTGAGACTCAATGTTGCTATGGATAAAAGCCTGTTTTCAAAAGGAAAATACAGCCGCCTGATTTCCAATTGCATTAGGATCCAGCAATGGATAGAAATAAATAAGCGCCCAGACTTGCAGTTGAAAAATTATCAGTTACTTTAAGATTTTCATGTTCTTACTCAATCACAACTAATCTTTATTAAAAATGCCTGATTTATACAAAGCAAATTACAGCACATGTTAGTTTATTCCTCCAGCTATTTGTATTTTCTTATGTCTGTTCGATGCTAATACTAATAACTGCATCTACAATAGATGGAAGACCGGAGGCTCATCCAAAACTCTTAATTAACAGAAGAGGTTTAAGAATCGGGCCGACTTGATGTGCGTTAAAGCTACACAAACCACAGAAAATTAAATGTAATTTGACCAAGAGCTGGGAAAATCATAACAACCAGAAAACTCGTGTTTTATCATCAATTTGTCTCGTGGTTTTTAAGGAATTTCAAACTAACTGCTCAGAACCAAGAATGGAACAATTTATATTTTACTCAGCAACTAGACTATTGGTTAATGCGCTTGCTGTTATTCCAAGGGTCAAATGTTCAAGCTCATAAGATTTGCTTCTAGAAGTAAAGCTTTTAGTTCAACGTTGTGAATTACACGTCAAATTTTAAGAAATAAAAAAAATAAAAATCTTTTGATGATAAAACATTTCTACGGTTTCCAAAACACACAAATTTACGTCTTTTATTCTCGCATGAACAGAAACAAGCAACAACCACATAGTGAAATCCACATTTCAAAAATCTTATCAGTTACCCCGTTTCTTATGAGTTTTATATATAACCTATAGTCTGGTCAGATCTATTGAAAAACTGTGCACAATTCCAACATTTTCTACCAAATCCAACAGATTACCGTATTTCTTCGAGTAGGGCGCAATTCAAAGATATACGATTGTGGCATTTAAATGTAGTAAAACAAACTCCTTGTTGGTTATTGATCACTTTATTCTGGTGTAGTCAAAGTACACAATTAAAACAAGCAATTTCCCAATGCAATAATTGTTAGGAGTAACTTACAGTAAGTAATATAGCTGCACAAATCAAATCATAAATAACCACAAGAATCAAGCAGATTTGTTCGGATTACCCGTTTTAGCCTCGAGTTGTGCTTTTCTGCAATAATTTTACGCCAAAATACCTTTCAAACTGCTTAAACGCTACGTTTACATGTAAACACACATTTCCAGATAAGTGAAAAATAGAATTTTATTTTTCCGGTAAACATGGCGTCGTATGTGACAAGCAGGTGGGATTTCGTTCTTCGAATTAGCATGTCAAATTTCCAGAAAAGTAAACTGTGGCTAAGTTTTAAACTTAGTAAACTCTGTCACGGCCATTTTGCATTTCCTTAAGCAACGTAAATTACACACGAAATAAATTAAATAATGGAATTTACACCAAATTTAGACCTTTGGCTTTTTGAGTCATGTATGTGTCTGACTCGTCAAATGAATGGTAATAAGTATTCCTAGTGCTGTCAGAAAGTAGAAACATGTGTGTTCCATCATGCATCTTTTGACAGTTGAAAGCGAGACTTCGTTGCTAGGCTAATGTGATTTGACTGACATTGCCTCACACATTTGTAAGATGTGGGTTCCAGAAGAAGGGTACAAACCGTCTCTTTTTCAATCCTGACGCGTGACGGACGCTGATGCAAAAGGCAGGGGTGGAAATGTGAGTCTTAGTAATCAATTTCTTGTGCCAATCTGCCACCAGAGGACGATTCGAAATTAAAAGTGTTTCGCGAAATTTCTCATGATTTTCCCTTCCCTCCTGTCTCGTATTGACAATTAATTTTTCCTCTTCCATTATCGTGTGCTTTTTAAGATTGAAATGGAACAAATCCTTTTGTGAGCCTCGTCTGTCTAAGATTGCAAGTCCAGCCATTCAATTTGTACTTTTTTTTTTCTTCTTTCATTTTGGAAATTTTGTTTAATTTAATTTCTCGCGTTTATTCTGCTGCATTGTCGCAAAAATGAGTCGTGTTGGCTTAGAAAAACAATTGTAAAAAATAAAATAAAATAAAATAAAATAAAATAAAAAAATTTCTAAAAAAAATAAAAAATTTGAAGAGGAAAGAGAGCATGCCTTGCCGGAGGTGGTTTTAAAAAAGAAAAATGATAAAGAAAGAGACAGAAAGAGAAAGAATGAGCTGAACACACATCTGTCTTTTGAAAAGTTGAGAACAGTTTTGCCAAATTACCACAGGGGGGAAAAAATGAGGAAAATATATAAAAGGAAGCAGAGAATAAATGATGAATATTTGTACAATTCAGTACAATTATTATTATTATTGGCTATTACCAATGTAAATCCATATCTATGGCATCTTTGAGGATCCTCAGACACAGATAAAAGTTCAATATTCTCTACACTTAATAAAACTGGCGCCATACTGACGTTAACCTTTAAAAACGGCATAAATGAAAAAGTGATCTTAAAGAATAGAAATAATTTATCATTTTTTTACTAATTCAAAAAGGACACATTCACACGCAATTATGTTTGACTGATTTATCTCACTTAGCTTTTTAAAGATAAAATTTACCCAATTATATTTTCAATTCAAAAGTGCTCTTTTATTTAGGTGCAAATATTCGTTGTGTATTCGTTTAAACTACGCATGACTAAAACACTAGGCGCATTCATAAAGTCATGTTTAACACGTTTTACTGTTTAAATCTTGTGCGCATGCCCACTGCGACTGAAAACAGACTAAATCAGCCGCCATTTTTCGTCTTAGATCGAGACAAGCAGTATAATTATATCCATAGACCATAACTGATATTTCCGCTATTCCAATGCAGCCCTAGTCAATAGTGGACGCTCGGACTCTGGTCCAAGACGAACAATAAACTAACCCAGAGACATACTGCATCGGACAGTCAACCCTAGAGCATGCTTTCCTTCCCAAAACCCTTTTCGGGGCTCACACTCTTTTCTATATTAATTAATTCTATCCAGAAGCATTTTATGCCAGCAAATCAATACCACACTGACGTAAACTGAATGCTCTTTATCAAATATCAAACGCGCCTAACCCAAATGTCAAATCCAATCGTTCAGGAAGAAAAAAAAAAACAAAAAAAAAAAACATATCTTCGTAAGCCAGACAATGCCGTAACATTTTCCATCAGCTAATCGCTCAGCAATGACATTTAAAGCAAAGTAATGCAGGAAAGCCCCATCCCCATCCTTCCTACACAACACCATGTTGCTATCCTTCGTCAATCTTCATAAATCAGGTATGAAGAGAGGAAGTTAACGAGGTCATGATGTTTCCAGAAAACTCAATTACACACACAACAAGGCACAATAAACATCAAATCAATAACCATATCATGCTTTCCATAAAGTGCCGACCATTTTCCATTCATATTTTATCAAAAAATTAACTTAAAACAAAAATCTCAATCTGCATTAAATAATTGACTTAAGTTAGTCATCACAAATTGGGCCTTGTAATAAATTTATAAATCATTTCCCTACAACATGTGCAGGTCAAGTTAAATTAGTTTTGATAATCTAATCATCTTGAATAATTCAGCCTTCATCAAAACTCAAGCCCTGAACACAAAAAAACCCAACAAACTAATTAACAATACCAAAAAACAAAAAATGGCTGAGAAATTTATGACTAATTTTGCAACAATTTAAACTTTATATCCATCCAAAAACCACGTACTTAGCCTTTATACCCTGCAGCAAATGGTTAAATCCTTGTGGTTCTAGGTAAACATGGTGGTCTCCCCCATCTTCCTCTTGACTTTTACCAAAATTGAGTTGTGTGTGCCATGGGCCAAACACAGAGAGGTTTGTGTCAGTAATAAATTTAACTTTCATGCACAAGCTCTAGAATCGTGGTAAGAAAGTAAATTCGGTAAAGAGACTTCATTCACTCTGCGAAACTCTTCGGACATGTTTTGCATAATAATTGCATTGGTTCAAACAAAGTGGGGGGTGGGGGGAGGTGAAGGGGGGTGGGGGAAGAGAGAGCGCGCGCATCATTTATTATGTTGACATCTCTCATTAAGAAATTATGGGATTAACTTTACAAAATGGCTTTTGTGTGCTTGACTTTTATTGCCATTTTTACACCTGAGGCACTTTTCAATTTCAATTATTTACAAAACCCCATTTAATATTAGAGGCCTGTAAGTATGTTGCATGCAAGTGTCAATTTGAACAGAGAAAATTTAAAAAGATTATAAATATCTCATTGTCGTGCTTATCATCTTGCCATGAGATAGCATTATCTTGTCGTTGTACTTTACTTTGCCTCAACAATTTAATTATACATGTGGACTTCGATGTTTGACCTGGCGCCGTTAATTCACTTATGTACATAATGCTGGAACATGCTTTCCATTTTGTCAATTCGATTTACATACTTTAAAAATATACATATTTACTAAAAGGTGTTTTTCCGAGTGAAACAATGTCCTTGGATGCGCAGCTTTTACTAAATTGCAATTTTTAGATGCACAAATGCACTTTTTAGGTTCCAAATTGCACTTTTATGTGCCGAAATGCACCGGGACCACCTTATTATATCTTTTTATTCGGAGCATTTAAGCTGATTGCATGGAAAATTTAAGCAATGAGATTATCGTATGTATTATCATACACAATTCATCTATTTACAACCAATTGTTCTTGTATTATCATACACAATTCATTTACAGTAGAACCCCGATTATCCCAACTAATTGGGAAACATACATGTCCACAAAACTCATTTGTTCCCATAATCGGACATACAAGAGAAACTAGGTCATTTTCTATGTTTACGAGTATACAGTACTGTATTTCATTACATACATACAACATACTGTGATATGCGGAGACCACTCCGCTGTTCGGATAACCGGGTGTTCGCATAATCAGGGTTCTACTGTATTTACAACCAATTGTTTGGTTCTAAAGAGGAAAATTAAAATCGAGCAATTGAGATAAGACACAAAACAAGACACAGAAAATCGTTGAACAAATAGATAAAATGGAATTATATAAAGAAAACAAAAAATAAAATAAACAAAATGAGGAAGTGAATGCAAACGGCAAAAGAGACTCGCTCAAGTCTCTTCCCTTCTTGTTTATTCATGAAGGGCAGGAAAAAAATGGTAGAGCGAATGACTTCATGGAAACGGAATCGAATTGGACGACACACCGGCTGCTGCGAATATCAATCACTCGACTCAAGTTGGATTCATAGAAAGACGCCAGCGAGCCATCCAACTTCCGCTGATGAGCCCCACAGCGAAAAGCACACCGTAAGAACGAGGAGTATTGTCTTCAGCCAAGAAATCAATGGACGGATAAAGAGATCCCCTGCTTTCCCAAAAGAAAGCCGTGAAATAAAATAATAAAAAAAAAAAAAAAAAAAAAAAAAATTTAAAAAAAAACTGTCACCGACTTTCAGTTGCCAAGCGTGACACTTCCATAAGGAATTACTTCGCGATGGGGGATGCGTCAATTCTCTTTTTCCATCGCATCATTGCCTTTATAAACCCGCTGGAGTTGAATTCAATTAAAAGCGAGTGCAAGTTGAAGTTAAAACGCGCTTCTAATAAGATCCGTTTTAACCTTAATTCTACTGCTTTATGTTCAATCAGTCGTCACTTGTATACCCAAATTATGAGTAACTCAATAACACGGTCAACTGGCATTAAAACTTCACGTTTCTAATCTAAATCGCTCTTTTGAAGGACTAAATTTGCACCTAAAAAGTGCCACTTGCTTTAAAATAAAATGTCATTTACTGGATATAAGAAAAATCAGTGCATGGCATCACCTGCTGCATGCAGAAATAAAAAATCGAATTTAAAAATGTCACATCTGTCCTCTAATGCTGTTATTACCGAATCGTGCTGGTAAAACGAGTTTTCATGTTTTTGTTAGTCATTCATCCACCCACTTAGGAGTAACTGTATAGCAGTTCCATTAGGCATGTCTCTTTTCCTTCGTATCTACGTGTATCACTTTTAAATTCAAGATAAGTTACAGTTTAAATACTTTAGTAAGTATTGCCGCATTCGAATAAAATTGCAGCTTAGAATGTTGTTGTTGTTTAAAAGCTCTGCGAATGCAATGCGATTGAAAGCAAACTGAATCAGTCGCCATTTCTTAAGTTCGACGGAGAGAAACTTCAGTCACGCACAGTGCCGGATTAACATTTAGACACGTCGTAGTAGGCGCCAACCTATGGGCCCCACGATAACAGATCAAAATAACATTGATTTGATATTGAAAGAAAATTACAATCAAGCTTTCTTAATTTGTGAGAGAGGCAAGGGCGGATCTACATAGGGACCAATAGGGCTTAAGCTCTGAGCCCCCAATTGTCAAGGGCCCACAAAAATTGAATTATTATCATAAATTTTTAATACTTTTTCATTAACAATGAGCTATAATAATAATGATAATGTATAGTATTATAGTATATTTATAGTATTGTTTGTCATTCAACAGCATTTCATAAATAAATATATTTCAACTCTGATTTTGATGTTATTAAAAAT